>LUCW03000904.1:0-13625 GCA_001586965.3 Sphaeroforma sirkka | reverse complement strand
AAATTGATCTTTTCAATTTTGAAAGCAGAAAGAGTCTAACACCTTTCTACTTGCTCTCAACTTTCTAGTGTGAGCAGTTGTCAGCTTTGTGTAGTGAGTGCTGTAATTTTTTACCTTCGATGATCAATAGCCTATGACTGCTGACAGCCGGCATACTGCAATCATCATAAGGGACCAGGTGGCTAAGCATGACGATGGAACTCTACACTGTTCAAACTACCGCTCTTGCCTCCTGCCTCTGGGTCATCATGAGATTGTTCCTTTTATGCCGAAAAGTGGTTGATGTGAGCGTCATTTTATGCCAAAAAGTGGTTGAAGTGAGCGTCAGTATAAGTTGCTAATCTTCGGATATCATGGACCTGGGCTATCCACTTCTTTTTGGTGATGTGGTAGTTGAGCTGTACTGGGAAACCCCTCGACGAGTAATATGCTAAAGGTCACAGCTATCAACCACGTTAGACATATGGCACCCCCATGCCCAATGTGCTCACATGTATACGCAAATTGGTACAGTGTCACATTAGGTCTTGTAGAATGAATTTGCCAATAAAGCACATCTGCGCAGCCGAACATTGTTCTGATGGAAAACTTGGGTTTGTTATGTGCCTTACACATAGGCTGGTTAATATTCTAGGATCGTGGTTAGAGTTTAGGGTTTAGGGTTTAGGGTTTCTGGAATCAACAGTTGGTAGTTTCCAGAATGCTTTTAGGGATAATATTATTTATTTCAAAAATGACAAGTATGTATGTTACAATGTATGAACATATGGTATGGCTCTCATAGTCGCTGTAGTGGTTCAGGAAAGATTGATGGGAAGAAGTGGTCAGTAAATTCCCGTTTGAAGCTTGGGCCAAGTGAGTCGACAATGGAAGATATGCGCTGAGTCAATTCGGGCCGTGTCATGTCACGATATATCTCTATCCTATTTGTCCGATGCGACATCAATTTTGAGTAGCACTTCCTGATAATCAGCAGCAATAGTAGCAACAACAAAGTCTGTCTAGCGACCCAGCATCATAACTGATCGCCTGTAGTCCCGACACGTATTTTGGAGAGTATAAATTGGACATCATATTCCTTCCTACAGGAACTTCGATACGCGGTCCTAGTAGAGCCTAACTGTATCTGCGATGAAGATTGCGTCATCTATATGACACATAGGCCTTCTAGATCACAATATACAAGATCAAATGTTTCTTTTTCTGAACCTCCATGAGGCTTCAGTAAGACCAAAAGACACCCCTACGTATTTGTAGCGCCTGAATGTTTTAGTGTCATGTTGTGATGATTGTCCGGTGCACACTCAACTTTGAGCGACGCTTCCTGGCAATCAGCAGTGATAACTGCAACACACACTCGTGTCTGTACAGCGACCCAGCATCATATTTGAATGTATGTAGTCCTGACGCGTGCTTTGGAGAGTCTAAATATTTTACATCATATTCCTTCCTACTGTAACTTTGTCATCAGACGTGGGATCATCGCTCCACCAATTTCGGTTTCCATGGTGTAAAGTTAGAACACATACGCCAATCATCAGTCCCTTGATTTTGTATGAGAGCTCCTCCACCCCATTACCGTGCTACTGAACCTTTCTTTGATTCACAATATACCTTACTGTTCTAAGTGGGTACACTCGGCTTTACGTGTCACTTCTTAGGAATGGATCTCTGCGTAAGGTGTGAAACGCTCTAAATGTGCCAAGGTAACGCCTAATTCAGGATGTAAGGAGAATGTGTCTACCTCATGAAGCTGTAAATTGAAGTAGTCTGTGAAGTTAATAGCGAAACTAACTTCATAATGTAATAATTTTGGTCGCCCAAGGCGGTGTTAACGGCTCAGAGTAATTAAACGCTTAAAATTGTCTTAAGTTCAATACTTTAAAAGTAAAATAAACGAAATGAGCCCTTTTGTAAAGTTAGGTATGCCTCGTGAAAACAGCGATACTCTGAGGGATAGTGAGGCTAAGATATTGCCTATATATAATCCTATCAGTACTGTTCTTGCGAAGGGATTTTATTTATCTTTTCGTTGTCACTCTATGGTGCACTCGCGTATAGATTTTTGGAACATGCGAAGGATGAGCAGTAAAACTCGGTATAAATGCTGTTGGTGGGTAAGCTTAAACTTCCATGCTTTCAGCTGATGGAAGCTTGCTATCATTTTCAGCCTGTGACTTATTTAGGCGTTTACGTCACTTTTTATTGGAGGCTTTTTATCAGTCTTGGTTGTCAAAAGCGTTTGATGTTAATTTAGCGATTGTACCGTCTATAAAGCAAGTACGATAATATGCATATCCTCATTTATCCGTTCTCCATATTATGTTTCCAAATTTGGAGTGGTCAAGAGGGGAATTAGAGTCATACCTTCTCGTGAAAACAATCTCGGTAGTCGGAATCCAACTAGTGCCTATATTTAAAGCACTAAAACCGTCGGAGTTATTTACCTCATAGATTACATTTTTAGTGTCAGTTACAGATATTATATATGGTCCTATTCATGTAGATGTTACTACAGTAGCATCAGAAATATGTTGACAGATGTTAACTCTGTCTCCCACCTGATTTTCTGCCAACTTCTTGATAACATTTCATCTATTTTGCTTTTTAAATAAGGTTACGTTACGTGTTTCTCGCAAGCAAAGATATACAAGGTTATGAATGCGTTGTATCTTTTCTAACCATGTCAACTCATGGTGATCAGGTTTGTTCTTGTTAAGGGGTATTTGTAACTCACTATAACTGCCACGAAAATAGTGAGCGGATGCTGTTCCTGTAGCCGGATCAGCATACTCGTTCTTCTGTGTTTGTATCCACTTTAGGGGGTATACGGCCAATCATCTGCATCATCTGTTAATGCAGTACATAAGAAGAACTTAAGTCTTCTATGGCGCGTTTTATAAACGCCTTGTGTTTGCGGTTTATATGGTATATCCCTTTTATGGCACATGCCTGATACGAGTACTAACGATTCCATTACATCATCGCAGAATTCGCTACCGTTATAAGACCATTTATACCTGACCACTCGTGGTCAGTGAAGACTTGGCAACATAATTCTGCCACGGTCTGCGTACTCATATTATACAGAGGATAGAGCAAGATAGGCCGTGACGCCACAACAAAGAAATGACATGCGCGACGGTCGCCTGTGTGCTCGGACGTACGCTAGTCAACCAGATCAATGATGATCCTGCGCCATGGACCAGCTTCAGTCACTCTCTTAGGCGGTGCAAACCCATAGCGCTTGATCTGATTGAGATCACAATCTGTACATGACTGAAATACTCTCTCAACTAAAGTTGCCAACTTAGGGTGCGCTATCCCATTTTGCTTAGCATCTTTAAGTGCTTCTACTACGTTCTGGTACGTCAGCTTGTGATTCTGCGTCAGCCAAGCGAGAATATTATCATCATTCTGCTCTTCCAGAATAAGGGTAGAGTGTGTTGAGAATGCATTTGCGTTTTCACTCAGTCTGTAGCGTTACCAGACCCCTGCCCTTCTTTAGATTGTGCGTCTTTAGTGCGCTCGTGTGTATTTGCCATACTTGACTTCCTTAATAGTCACATTTTGTGTGTACATACTTCGTGGATATTTTTCATTAATCATTTTGAAAAGAGTGTCTGAAAGACTTCGGGCTTGGACTTTATTTTATTAAATAAAGTACCTAGAGATTGACACTTTTTAACTGTAGTGTCAGTAGTAGATTGTATTTCCTGTGCACAGACTTTAGGTGCTGTATTGCCCTCGAACTGTTTAACGTTCAATCTAGTGAAGAGTAGAATCTTCGATTCGTCGACCTTTTCAGGAAGATCTCAGATGGGATCCATTTGGTTGTTCTAATGGGAACTACACGACACATTATAGTATATCTCCATGGCGTCTTTTGGACTGCTTGGGTATGTAGAGTATGGAAGTAGCTAGAAAGGTACGACAATAGGATACAATAGACCTCCTCTGTAGTGCGAATCTCTCATCTAGGTAAGCTCCTAGGCTGAAGGACTCACATTGAGTCTTTATATGTGTTTAGTATTTTCTACACTAGAATCAATATTTCTTTAAGTGTTTCTCTCACACGCGGGAGTACCGGTATCATCTACCGGTATTCCCGCTATATTTCTGATGGCTTTAATATCAGGAATATTTAAATCCTAAATCCAAAACTCAGTATTTAATGATTCCGAGGTATTGGGATTTAGATTGGCTTTTCAATAATCTGGTCCCTAGATGCTACAGCCCCCTAACTTTATGCTTAAATAGAATGTGAAATCTTACAGTACATAGATTATCTAGGAGTTGGTGTTTTGTTCAGTGAGAAATTTGTTCCTTTGGGATAATATTATTTATTTCAAAAATGACAAGTATGTATGTTATAATGTATGAACATATGGTATGGCTCTCATAGTCGCTGTAGTGGTTCAGGAAAGATTGATGCGAAGAAGTGGTCAGTAAATTCCCGTTTGAAGCTTGGGCCAAGTGAGTCGACAATGGAAGATATGCGCTGAGTCAATTCGGGCCGGTGTTGACAAAACACTGTTACTATCCAATTTTATTTTTCACTTCCCCATATTTATTTTTCACTTCCCCATATTTATTTTTCACTTCTCCATATTTATTTTCACGATGGACCTTTGATTCAAATTTTCGTCTCCGAAACGTAAATCTCGGTGACCAGTAGGTCACCAGTATAGAACTGAATACCACTTTCAAAAACCCACAGACCCCACCAAAACGTTGACTTGAAATTTGGATTTCCAATCAAAAAAAAATAAAATACAGTAGGGAGTCTGGGGACCCACACTCCCACAGCCCCACAGTCCCACATCCGCGAAAAATGTCGGGCCAGGCCGAATCCCCAATTGAGACGTTCGTCCCCGACGGCTCCTTACCCAATGAATAATGGAAATTGGGCATACAAAAATCGATCACAAACCTCTCTGTCCAGGTCAGTACTCTACAGGCCAATCTCAATTTAAATTTTGGGACCGGCTCTAACAACCCCGAACAATGATAGGCCCATCTCCAAAGAGCCTTTGACGGATGATAAATGGAAATCAACCATACACCAAATGCTCACTAACTTCTGTGCAAAAACAACCAACCTTGAATCCAAACTCCGGGACCTTAAATCCCAAACCCGTGCACCTATAGATAAAGACACACCCGACACTATCCGATTTGGCTCCACAAGCCCGTCTGCTCCGCCTGCAAAAAGACCGCGGTCACAGGCGCCCAATAGCAGCAGTGAGCCTCCCAGCTACCGCTCAAAAGTGGACAAACCTACAAAACCGAGCCCTAAAAAACGCCCGACCCTACCAGCTTCTCAGTCCCAACCGCAGTCGCCAGTACCCGAACACCTTTTGACGAAAGTGGTGGGCCGCCCGATGCCGGACAAAACTCTTCATGAAATGGATGACATAACTCCGGTATGGCTCTTCTTCCGAGCAATTTTCCCTAACGGCAAGCCCCCATCCCAATCAGTATTTGAGAAATACTGGCATGCCCAACCAGTCCTCAATCGCCACCACTTTCTCTGGTATCTTCCGTCTAAATCGGTATCTCAACCAAATTGCCGCGGGAGCTCCACCAGTTTCATCCGCCTTTGTGTTCCTAGCGACGCTGTCGCCCAGGTAAAACGACATGCAGCACACTTACATGGAAATGGCAGCTTGATGAAAACATCGACCCCCGCTCCCAACAACATCCCGACGCTACGAAAGCAGCTTTAATCCATTATCTCCGCACCAAGCAGGAGGCCCGCTGCACACATGAACGAGCGCCAAAAATTCTTGACCGCAGCATGGATGCACTACTGATCCCACTTGTCAATTCCACTAACGCAGACATCCTCCAATCTACCGCGGATCGTCTCCAGAAGGCTTACCAAGCAAAGCATAATGCAAACCTCTTCTCACCTAACCCGCAAATTCCGGCAAACGCTATTCTTTCCTGAACCACTACAGCAACTATGAGAGCCATACCATATGTTCATACATTGTAATATACATACTTGTCATTTTTTGAAATAAATAATAGTATCCCTATCGAATGTTCCATATATTCGCTTGCTGACCTACTAAGTAGAGTACCCACCTCTGTGGTACGGATCGGGTCTGCGTCGTGTAGTGCCGCGGAATGGGTTAGTGTAGAGTATGAAATACCGATGTAGTAAGTATACGCGAGATAACTGTATCTCAACGTTCTCCTCCTCAGGGAGGGGACGTTGTTCATTTATTAGTAATTATAAACAGTAATCCTAAAATGACTGACTCTTAAATGAGTCATTAGTCATGTGCTGTAAAACCAGCAAAACCCTAAAACCCAGTTTATCAGATTATTCTGATAAACTGTAAAACTTGTAATAAACCTAAAATAATCAAATAAATATAAGTACTTGTATTCTGACCACAACCCCCCCCAAACTGAAGCACTGAACAAAGCAGTGTGCCAGTTTCAGAGATGATAAGAATAGCATAGTACCTTATGTGCTGGCATTATCCTCGAGAGCTAGAGCATTGTGCTGGCATTTATCCTCGAGAGCTAGAGCATTGTGCTGGCATTTATCCTCGAGAGCTAGAGCATTGTGCTGGCATTTATCCTCAGAGAGCTAGAGCATTGTGCTGGCATTTTACCTCAGAGAGCTAGAGGACCCGATGTGTACGTCTCGAGCGACCCGTCGTGTTTGAATTCTTGAAGCTACTGTTCATCTGTGTCAGCATATAGGAGTTTGGCAAGTACAATATAGGACTGTATTTGTGTCGGAGAAAAACTGCCAGTGGCAGAAACCGTGCAAACCATTAACCCGCTGTTTCAAAACAATGCCCAAGGAGTTGTTTGATTGATTTCGCTGTGTTATACTCCGAAGCAAGAGTGGCTCATTTAACCTCGCGAGCTTGAGCCGCTGACGATTTTCCCTCGCGAGCTCGAGTGCTAACCGTTTATTCTCGCGAGCTCGAGTGGCTGGTTTATACTCGGGAGCTAGAGTCGCTGCTTTTTATACTCAAGAGCTCGAGAGGCTGGTTTATACTCGGGAGCTAGAGTTGCTGGTTTATACTCGGGAGCTAGAGTCGCTGGTTTATACTCGGGAGCTAGAGTCGCTGCTTTTATACTCAAGAGCTCGAGAGGCTGGTTTATACTCGGGAGCTAGAGTCGCTGCTTTTTTATACTCAAGAGCTCGAGTGGCTGGTTTATACTCGGGAGCTAGAGTCGCTGCTTTTTTATACTCAAGAGCTCGAGAGGCTGGTTTATACTCGGGAGCTCGAGAGGCTGGTTTATACTCGGGAGCTAGAGTTGCTGGTTTATACTCGGGAGCTAGAGTCGCTGCTTTTTTATACTCAAGAGCTCGAGAGGCTGGTTTATACTCGGGAGCTAGAGTTGCTGGTTTATACTCGGGAGCTAGAGTCGCTGCTTTTTTATACTCAAGAGCTCGAGTGGCTGGTTTATACTCGGGAGCTAGAGTTGCTGGTTTATGCTCCAGAGCTTGAGCTCGATATCCGAGAACAAAGTTATATTGAAGATAAAGTATTAGACTTGTGCACGTTGGCGCTTACGTGTCCGTGTCTGCGAAGCTTTGTGGTAGGCCGCGATATCGTTGGCATCATCAAAAGCTTCTGCTGTTTCCCACGTTGGTTCGCCTTCTCGCCATCTCACCAGGTATTCTAATTTCCCCGTCTCATCATTCGTACGATGTGTGATAATATGGCGAAACTCCACCCCTCCTTCGGTCCATAAGTCTTCGTTAATTGGTGGGTCTGTGCGTCTATGCACTAAACGGAGGAGTTCCACCCGTACCGGTTTGGTCTTGAATTCTGGTGGGGCGGAACCATCCTTGTTCGCTAACTCGTAGCGTTGGCCGTGTCTAGCTTTGACTACATATGGTCCAAACAATGGCCGCATAGCCTTCGTTGTTCGGCCTTCTGATCGTACCATGACCACATCTCCTTCGTCGAAATGTACCAAGACGTGAGCATGCAGGCGGTCAAATGTCGTCGTAAGCTTGCCTGTATACTTCTTGGTAATGTGGTGGAGGGTCGGCAATATAGTGTCCTGTAACTGGTCTAATCGTTGTGCCCAGGTGTCATTCGTCATCGGCTGAGAATCCGGTAACTCGTCCGTGAAATCGGCGAACGGAACATGGCGGCGGCCAAAGTACACGCTAAACGGTGCACTCTTATGGCGACGGGATATCCGAAGGTTCTGGTATAGCATCGTAAACGGAAGGCGTTCGTCCCATCGAAGGGGAACTGCCTCACAGCATTGTCGAATAGAACGTGTAATCTCCTTGTGACGTCGTTCTGCCGCGCCCAGCACTTGGGGTCGATATGGTGGAGACACCTTATGTAGCATCCCCACTTCCTGGACCAGCAGCTCCACTAACTTGTTGGTGAACTCCTTCCCCATGTCTGTTTGGATTTTACGGGGGGAAACCATGTTCGCCAAAAAATCTCTATGAGTGTCTGTGTCGTGGTTTCCTTTGTCTTGTCCGGTGTGGCTCGAAGGATAGAATAGCCTGTGGCGATGTCTAAGACGTGAAGAATATAATTGTTCTTGCGTCTGGACTCCAGTGGCATCGGGATGTAGTCCACTTGAATATGGTCCCACGGGTAGCGTGCATCGATGCTAATCATCGGGTGGAAACCTTTACGAAGTGTGTCCTGTCCCAAACATGTGCCACATTGCCGCTTAACTTCTGTGGCTAACTCAAGTGCCCCTGGCCAAACGTGACCGTTCTGACGAAGTTGTTGGACTGTGTCCGCCGCCCCATGATGTCCTTGTTCGTGTTGCGCTTGCGTGAGTTGCGTACGACGCTGTTTCTCCGCCGGACTCGCTTGTGCAAACGCCGGTTGATCCTCTGCATCTGCCAGTGCCACTGAGATTTCTCGCGCTGTGTCTAAGCACATGACATATTTTGTATGCTTTGGTTCTGCATAACCAAGTCGCTGTGAAAACAGCGGGTCCAGTTTGAATCCATTGGGAGGACCCACCCGTGCTACTACGGTATGACCCCATGGTGTCTTCCCACATGCGTACTTAGCGTACTTGAGGAACGTGTGTGGTGTCCGTGGTACCAGCACCGGTTCTGTCTGCAATAACTGCTTGAACAGGTCGAACCATGGTGCTCTTGGTACCCATGGTAGACATACTGTGGCCCGTGCGCCGTCGGCTCGTATCTTGCGTAACATCCTGTGTATCTGTTCCCAAGGCGGGTTCATCCATCCATCGACTATCGACCAGTCGTGGGCAAACGCTCCTTCCCCATCATCCTTCGTCCAGAACCGAGGAAGCTGAGCGTTGGTTGGGTCCGCAAATACATCTATGTCATTCGGTCCAAAGTGTTGTTGCGCTTGTTCAAAGTAACTAGGGAATAACTGCCAGCCGTCTGTATACATTATTTCGAGTTCGTCCTGCTCCGCTGTCCCCTCGTGTACTCTACTTAACATGTCCGGGAGCACATTTGTCTCTCCTGGTATATGCGATATGGTAAAGTTGAATGGCGCGATGATATGATGCCATCTCTGAAGCATCAGATTAAGCTTGAGCTGTGTGTTCATATACACAAGGGCCTTGTGGTCCGTGAAGACCGCAAACCGTTGCCCATCCAAGTATTCCCTGAAATGTGTCAGTCCATATACCAATGCCAGTAGCTCTTCATAGGTGTGGCGTAGTTCTGTTGCGCATGGTTCAGAGTCTTACTAAAGAACATTAAGTAATGTTTCTTACCGTTGACCCATTGGAATAGCGCTCCCCTAAACCGTTATCGCTAGCGTCGGTTTCCAAGTTCAGAGGAATGCCGTCGACCGGAAAGTGTAACGCCACAGCATTCACCACTGCGTCCTTCATTGCCTGCCACGCCTGTGCATGTCTCTCCTCCCAACGATCACCTATCAACTCCTTTGGTTTGAGTTTGCAAAATTCGCGCAAGGGTGCAACCGTGTTCGCGAAATTAGGCAGATGTTCGTGGAGGTAATTTGCTAAACCCAACGCCGAGGCTATATCTTTGTACCGTAATGGTGTGAGCCAGTCGATCAGCTTGGCCTGCTTTTCATGGTCAATGTCAATGCCTTGTGCCGATACTTTCTTCCCTAGGATCATGACTTCGGAGATAGCGAAGTGGCACTTGGTAGGGTTGCTTAAAACTGTGGTATGTTAAGCGTTGTATCACCTTCTGCACCGTCCTAACGTGTTCGTCATAACCGTCACTGGCGATAACTATGTCATCGATATAGTGGTGAACCGGTAAGCCATCAAGTATTGTACTCAAGGTACGTTGGAACTGCTGCGTGAGTACATGAAGAACGAACGGTGCTGATGTGAACGAGTACTGATAACGTTCGTGTGTAAAACTAAATAAGTATTGTGAGTCTGGATGGATGGGCAGCCTGTGGTATGCAGCCGATATGTCCAGCGTCGTGTAGTACTTCTTACTCTTGAGGCGAGATATGAGTTCGTTGACCTTGGGGATCAGGAACTGGTCACCAGGAATAAGCGCGTTAACGGCACGCATGTCTAAACACACGCGTACCTTCTTGACGTTGCCTTCCGCATCGAATGTCGGTACCGCAAGGAGAGGAAGATTAACAGTCGTTGGTGTCGTTCGTTTCGTGATCACTAAATCCGTCAACCACTTCTTCACTTGTTCATCCACATAGGGAGCCATCGATCGGATACGAAGTTACGCGTCGATCGCCGCATCTGCAACGCTTGTTCATGGGTTACTGGGATGGTTACCTCACTCCCTTCCAGACGACAGCGCGCGTTGTCGGCAATTTTCGCATTGGCTTCCAAATCCTGTGCCAACCGTTGGCGTACATCGACGGGTTCCGTCGTGTTAGGTGCCTGTCGGCGTGGTATGGGTTCGAGGAGCTCTTCTAGTTCTGTGGGGTCTATTGGTGCAAGTGGCGATTGGATACCGCCTATGTATAGGCCCAAGCCTTTCAACATATCTTGCCCCACTATAACATCTATACCCGTCGGCAAGTTCATCAATTCTAATGAACCGTCGATAATTCTGGTACTGTACCTTATAGGTACCACTTCCGTCGTCCCCAGTCGAGGAGTTCGCACCGCCTTGTCAGCTAAATATATAAATGACCCAGGTGGTGCCGGAGTTATTGGTCGGCCAAGGAGGTCTGCGGATGTCTGTGAGATACAACTTCTATTTGCTCCCGTGTCTATCAAGGCTTTGAACGTACGTCCGTTGATTTGTACTTGAATATAGACTCGGCTGTCTGACGTCAGCAATGGGTCTTGTATTGCCATCACTGCTCCAATCGTGGTAACAAATATGAAGCTCCTATCCGACTCAGACACCCTCACCTCTCATGCATGATCGGCTACCGACTCCCACATGTCATAGGTGTGGTTTGGTGGTGACGTCATGTGCTCGAAGTCTTCGTAAAGGATCGTGTTGATATGAATCTCTGTAGCTTCCGATGGTGGAGCCAAGTCTTCGTCCTGTGTAATCGCATTCACCTGTACTTGAGGCGTCGGACGTATTGTAACTACGTCTCTAGTCTGGGATGTATTCTGCCCCTGTCCTGCGGTTGACGTTGTGGACGGTCTGTGTACCGATTGTACGTCCCTCAAAGGACGGTTGTTGTCGTATAGCCTTGCCCGACCCTCTGCGCTCACCGCTTGCGACGCCCTGAAATGGTGACACCGTGGGATGTGCCTACCACCTGGTGGCGCCTGTGCCTGGCACCCCGCACAAGTCGTTGGTACCGTAGGTTGGGGCCGTTGAGTCCAATTCTGCGTTTGTCGTCTACTCGTCTGTAGGTTGGGGCGGCTATTGGTGTGGTCGCGACTTCCATTGGTCGTCGGGCCTCGCGGTTGTTGCGACCCTGGAAACGTGCTGCCGTACGTTGCTGTGCATCCTGAATGTCAGGGCTCAACAGCTGTATAAGCTCGTGTGTCTCCATCAGTTGCCATTTGGGATGCAACTGTAGAGTACGTTCATACGTACGGCCGTTGAGAGCTTCTTCTAACAGTTGTACAATGCAGTGGTTCACTAAATTCTGTTGGAAGTCGGCATCTGTCTGGCACCGTTCACGTGCCCTCCTGTGGTTCTCCATGAGCTGTGTCATTTGTTCCATAAGAGGAGTGTGCATGTTCCGACTTTGGCCCTTGGCTAACTTGCGAAACGCGGGATCGACAGTGGCTTGTGTTTCGTGCGAACAGATCTGTTCGATCTGTAGTTGAGGTGTGCATGTCTTCAACCGTTCAGAGTTGTCGCGGATGTAGTCCAGCGTTGACTTTTCCGCCTTGAAGTAAGATAGTACCTTATGAAACCATGTAAGGTTCCAAGTCTCGTCCAGCCCTGCGATTTGTGCGTTCTTGAACGCCTCGAGGAGAGCCCCTCTTGTGTCCCGTTCCATGATATCATGTAGGTAGTATCTGTTCGACGGCCAATCAGGCCACGTACGTGGTGAAGGTACGGGACGCTTCTCTACCGGTCGGGACTCTAATGTAGCTCGAAGTGTCTCAATCACGCCCCGAAGAGCTTCAGCTCGAGCCGTGTTATTCTCCTCGATTGCTTGGCATAGCTCGTCACTTAACTGTAGTATCCGTGCGTGTAGCGCCTGTCGCCTTTCTCGATACTAGCCGGTGTGGGCGGAGGCACTGTTGTCTCTCCTTCTCTTGTCGTTTATGTGTCTGTACATATTCACTGGGCGCTTCTTTCTCGCCCCACTGACGTTGCTGTTGTTGGCGCAGGTTCGTACTTAATCGGTCCTGTCTATTCTTCACCGCCTGCTTACCTTGAGGATTCTGTCTGGCTAATACTTGTTCATGTGCGAACTCTTGAAAAGTTGGTGTGTTCTCACTGGCAGACAGAGTATCATCCTCCTCGGTTGAACTGTCCTCTGACCCTGGTGATTTGTACCCAAGTCCATAAAACGGACGCTCACAGCCTTGAATTCGGAAGGTAGGGTTGTCTTCGTCCTCTGGTACTGCCTGTACCCGTTCGTGTGCGTCAGAAGAACTCTCCTTAGCGGCCGGCCCCTATTGTAGTTCGTCCGGCGTTTATGCGCTGTAACCTCTGTTCGTATTTTTTTCAAAGAGAGACTGCTGTTGTGTCATCAGCTCCGTGAGTTTCTGAGCTGACGGTTGTTCCCGTGCCGTTTCCTTGTTGTTGGTACAGGTTCCAGGTGACTTCCGCTTGTTAGGTGGGAGGCGTGGTGGGTCATTACTGGGAAATAAGGCCCCTGGAGTATCCCGAGACGAACGAGGGGACAGCCCTTCACTGGCTACCTGTTCACCAATAAAAGTCTGACTACTGTCCGCACGCAGGTTGGGTACTTCCTTGGTCTCACCCTCGAATATGACATCCTCGTCAGATTGTGCAGGTCCATTTTTGTTTGCTGTTGGTGGCTGCTTGTCGTCCGCGGAAATAATATGTGGAGCCCCAAGATGTGTCTGTTGTTGCCCTCCAGTGCCTGGACCTGAGTGCGGAGCGGGAGCGTTCCGTATGGGACTGACGACGTTTAGTTCCACGTCGGTCGATATCATCTTCCTTGCGGCGCTCAGGATTCAAGAGTTGCTGTCTACGACTTTGGCGGGGTAGGACATGGTTGGTGAGTTGTTTGTCAATGGAGAACCAGAGAAATGTGTGCGAATGAACTGATAGA
>LUCW03000903.1:2500-48057 GCA_001586965.3 Sphaeroforma sirkka | reverse complement strand
TGTAACCGTCCTCGTCTCTAATGCCGCCGTCACCGGTACAGTAGAAGCCATCGAACTGTGAGAAGTATGTAGCTTCGAATCTTGAGTGGTTGTTGAAGACGGTACGCATCATTCCAGCCATGGACTCGCAATAGCCAGGAATCCTTCACCGGGACCTTCCACCGCTTTACCCTCATTGTCTAGGATTTTCATGTCCACGCCAAAGAATGGACCTGAGCAAGATCCTGGTTTGGTTGGTTTTGCTCCAGGGAGGGAGTCAGCACGTGTCCGCCAGTCTCGGTTTGCCAGTAAGTGTCTACGATGGCACACTTCTCTTGGCCTACAACACGGTAGTACCACTCCCAGGCTTCGGGATTGATAGGTTCTCCCACTGATCCCAACACTCGCAAGCTTGAGAGATCGTACTTAAGCACCGCCTCGTCACCGTATCGCTTGAGGGCTCTGATAGCTGTCGGGGCCGTGTAGAACTGAGTCACCTTGTACTTCTCACAGACTTCCCAGAAACGTCCCACGTCAGGATAAGTGGGAATTCCCTGTATTGATTTGACGTGAAGGAATGGTGGTGAATAACGCTGACTATACACACCGAACAAGAAACCCAATCGAGCCCTGCCACATCGGTATTGTATGCAAAGTAATGCTCGTCCCTAGTTTACAGACCCATAACCACGCAGCTCTATATATCAGCACACCGCAACACCACTATATTCTTTTGTTGTCTTCAATATGTGTACGAATTACAAGTACCGACCAGGATCCGCACGGACAAAACGACCTACGTTTACATACCTCGAATACGATACTGGTACTTCCGGCGAACAAGGGTCCGTACGTGATGTACGAGTGACCAGTGATCCATCCACAATCGGCCGTGCACCAGAATACATCATTCTCCTGGTAATCGAACACGTACTTGAATGTGGTGTAAGCGTACACCATGTAGCCACCAGTCGTGTGCACGACTCCCTTGGGCGTTCCGGTGGAACCACTAGAGCAGGGGAAAGATGAGTATTGAGGTGTGAGCACAAATACTTTCGTGTAGTGACACCGTATTAAGGAGAGCTTCCGACTTCTGGATTGAGTTAATGAGTTAACGTTGTGTACTGATATACGATTGCTGTAAAAGTTCATTGCTTCTGCAGCATTCTCCATTATGTGGCACATCCGCCGTGTCGTAAAGCACGAATATAATAGTAGCATAAATCGACATCAACATTTTCTGCAAATATATGTATAAATATATATATATATATATATATGTGTGTGTGTGTGTATGTATATATATATGTGTATATATATATATATATGTATATATATATATATATATATGTGTGTGTGTGTGTGTGTATATGTATATATATGTGTATATATGTATATATGTGTATATATGTATATATATGTATATATATGTATATATATGTATATAAATGTATATATATATATGTATATAAATGTATATATATATATATATATGCGTGTATTTATGCATGTACGTGTATGGTACACTGATGAGCAAAACAGCTACTATCAGATATACATCTCAGCTTAGTTTTTCACGCATGTGGCACGATACATTCTTTTCAGTTGAGGGGAATAAAACTCATTATATTTAGTGCCCTCATCTTGACTACAACTATACAAGTGTGTATATGCATACGTATGTTGGGAGTGGTTAACATTGAAATGTACAATACAATAAAGCTCATATCTTTTCACCCAGCAGTCGACAATAATAGCTCACACAGAGTGGCAAGTATCATGTTATATATATAATAGAACACAAGGGATGTCATGCATATCGAGTTTACATACCTCGTGTACAGCAAGAACAGCGGATGTTCCGCATCCACCCACTCAACCTCACATTCGGTCGATGCGGACGCGATCTTATCCCCGAGCAGCCAGTACGAATCTTGTTCTGGGATATCCGCTTTCACGTCAGTCCATTGAACTACGCATACGCTGTTATGGAGAAGTACAGGCAATGTTCATTAAGATAGTGCGAATTAAAATCATATCCCAACCTTGAGTTCCTTCAGAAATAACAAAAATGCCTTGCAATCACCAGCTCGACCTCAAAATAGAATGTAAAGATTGAGAGATCAAGCCATCAACAGAGAATCTTCAAGATAGGTACGAACAGACATACTTGGGAACTTCGTGACCCAGCTCAGCGGTCATCTCCACACCCTCCTTGGAGATGGCAAGCAGGTCGATGAACTTCTTGCCTCGATATACACCCGATGCAGTAATAAGTAGATCTGCTTTGGCATCAAACATACGGTCCGATAGCGACTTGGACGAGAATCCACCGAAGATAACGGTGTGTAGAGCGCCCACTCTAGCACAAGCCAACATGGCAATGGGTAGATCGAGGATCATGGGCATGTACAGAGCCACAACCTTTCCTTTGGTCACACCACATGATTTGAGAACATTGGACATTTGGCAGACACGATCGTGCAGTTGTTGGTATGTCAGAGAACCATCTGCTGTTGGTTCGTTGCCCTCCCAGTAGAAGGCGATTTGGTCGCCCTTGCCCGCCTCGATGTGGCGATCAATAGCATTGTAGCAGACATTGGTTTCACCCCCATCGAACCACTTGATCTCAACCTTCCCCTTGGAGCGATGGAAATTGTAGCTCAAGTCTGTATCCCATTTCTTGTTCCAGGTGAACTCCGACGCAATTCCGCCCCAGAATTTCCCAGGGTTCTCCAGCGATTCCTATTATTGAGTAAGTACCCGCGAAAGTCAGTTCACAGGACGAATCAGAGTGTGGTATGTTTTCCTTATAGTCATATAAGTATCTCTTCGTATGATCATTGTTCCTAATTCCCTTAAACAAGTTGTAGCCGCATGTGGTGGCCGCATGTGAGGACCGAATACACAAAGTACAAAGTAAATTTTCATATACCGATATAAGTCTATACAATTATTTGAGGTCGTGTATGGATGTCCCAGCACGCACACTTTAAGAGACTATGTGTAATCCTATCGTGTGACGCAGAAGGCACTAAAGTATGTGACCTGCAGAAAAATGTTCGTCCAACCTATCGGGAGATATCACGATAACTACAACTCAAAAATCCTCACCTTCATCATCTCATCATATTGTTCGGCGCTGTTACAGTGTGCCTTGGCCATGGCGGCCGGCACAGGGTAGGTCAAACTTTTGTTAGGACGAGTGGCCATTTTAAACCCAAACAGAATAGATATTTTTTCAGACGTGAGTGACTTTTTGAGTGTCCATGCGCGTGTTTATATATACATTTGAGAATTGTCAATTTCCTTTTTGAGTTCCTGCCTTCCTTCTACAGAACTTCCACTAAGTCACACTCTGTAGAGAGCCCTTTTCTGTTGTTGTTTATTTTCACCGTATAAAACTGTACAATGTACACAGAATTCTAGATTCCGTATTAGTATGTCTAGATAGCCATTCCCAGCTGGTGAAAAAGCCCTACTCGTCAACGTCACTGTGTGTGACACTAATGGGACAGGGCTGCTACTAACTAGTACTGAGGTCTGAGGAGTATGTACGGCTGTACCGGGCAGGCGGGCAGTGCCCGGCGCTCGACTATTTTTGGGAAGTTGGCGGGTAACTGGGTAAGGCAATGGGTCTATATATAAATATATGCCCTGTGCGAGAGAGTGAATAGATCTGTTCATCAGACACTTGACACTTGTTTGACAGTCTATAGTCTATACTCTAAATATTGCCTTTAGAATTTGGAAACAAGTATTTTTTCTGTTTATTTTTTTTAATATTGTATACTTTTTTATTTTTTTTTATTTATATTTTATATATGTACCAATTCCCAAATTCAGGACAAAGAGGCTGTTTGTATTTTACAAAAAGTGTGTGCCGTTTTTTATTAGTCTGCTGAGAATCAGAATCCTGGGATGGCTGCGGTGTATTTATTGTAAAAATTAATTGAAATAAATATTGTCTACTGTTTTTATGCATCATCATGAAGAGTTGAAGACTTGTTGAAGACTGTGTACGTGCGAGAGAGACTGTTGATCCTTGTTAGGCCTCTTAACTCTCTTTGAGACTATGAGAGACTTTTCTAAGAGAATAAGAGTGGCCAATTGGCCATTGATTGTTCGATTGGCCGTGAGAGAGTGTGCGAGAGAGACTGTTAATCCTAGTTAGGTCTCTAATAACTCTCTGAGATTATGAGAGATTTTTAAATGAATGAGAGTGGCCAATTGGCTATTAATCCAGCCAGTGGCTGTGAGACTTGAGAGTGTGACTGTGTGTAGAGCGCAGAGTGCAGACTGTACACTGAAGAGTTATTGTAGAATGTAGACTGTAAATAGCTGGGCTGGTTTACGACAGCACTTTTCTCTATGACGACATGGAAAGACCGTCGAAAACTACTTTGCTATGACGACACGTCCGGACGTCATGTATTTTATATCATACAGGAGTGCGATATACGTTATGTTAATTTTCTCAGAAGTCACATCGTGACGGGTTGAAACTAGTTTGCTAAGACATGCCTTTGTCGTATACCAGGCCAGGTAAATAGACTGTATTTACTCTAAATAGTAGAGTCTAGAGTGTATGTTTTTCTAAGCCAAAATAAAAAATAGAGCCGTGGTCTCTTGACTCTCCTCTCGCTATTTATTCATCACGTGGATGTGTTACTAAAGAAATAGCGTGTATTTAATATATAGTGTATTTGACATACTGTGTAGTAGACTAAAAGTAGTGTAGTGGAGACTGGAGAGTATAGACTGTAGAAGTGTAGAGAGTAAAATAGACTAATAAATAGTGTTTTGCCTATGAGCTATAGCCTGTAAGCCTGTGGCCTGTGTGAGTGACTCTGAGGCAGTGAGAGGTTGAGAGCCTGGCCGCCCTGGCGAGCACTGTGGGCAGGGTTTCATAACGTAGCCCATATACAGCGTAGACGTACTACGTTTTGACGTTTACGCATTGAATATAAACGGAAGCCACAGTGTGCAAATAGACGTAAGGCTCATAGCTTAAACGTACTATGTTTTCACGTTTGCGAAATGATTTTAAACGTAATTACGTTTTACGTTACGAGACGCCTGTGGGTCCCCCTCTCACTCTCTCTCGGAATTTAAAAAAATAGTAGTAGTAGAAGGCCCTGACGGCCTGGTCTGGCCCCTGCTGGCGCCTGGGGCCTGGGTACTCTACTAGAGAGAGAGCCCCTGGGGCCCTAAAGCCCTGGCTATCATGTGAACAGAACTTCTGACCTTAATTATTTTACTCCGACCGAGTCTGACGTGATTCAAAGTATCAGCCGTTGAGAATACATTTTATTTTTTGTAGATATAAAATAAATTGAAACAAAATAATATAATCCGCCGGATATAGTGGGAGACTAATGAGCCGAAGTTGAGAGGCGAATCTATAGTCAATATTTTCAAATACAGTGTATACGACGTGTACGCAGTAATATCAGAGGTCCAACCTACAGTGCCGTCTCTAGCTAGAGAGAGAGAGATACGTTCGTTACTATTATTTCTAAAACATAAGCTTGTTATTATCTATATTTTTATCTGTCGAGTATCGTCTGAGAAATATTTTAGTGTTACGAAAATGAGCGACCAAGTTCCGACATTCCCTCAACAAGGAGGCGCTCAAGGTGGTGTACCTCCTGGAGGTGACAATTTCCAAGGCCAACAAGGCTACGCAGAAGGTCAGGCGGGTTTTACCGGCGACCAATCTAGTATGTAGTTGTGGTATACTAATCAATGACATATCTTTAAAATTTCTAACCTTTACGAAACATGGGTTTACCCTGAGCGATTCGTTTCTTGGAGTTGCATCTGATTTTATAACCTTGAATACTACAGCACTGCCAGTACTGAGGGAACAAGATCGACTCCTCCCTATCGCTAACATCTCCCGTATAATGAAGCGTGCCATCCCAGAGAACGGTATGTTGTGCTTTGTTCGCTACTCATGGTTTTGTCCATCAGCGACGGAAAGTGATATTTTATTGAAGACTTTCAGTAGTCCTTCAATTTTCAAATATATCATCAATACTTGGTACTATAACAGGTAAAATGGCCAAGGACTCAAAGGAATGTATGCAAGAGTGCTGCACAGAATTTATTGGCTTCATCACATCAGAAGCCAGTGACCGATGTACGCAAGAAAAGCGTAAAACTATAAACGGAGAGGACATCCTCTGGGCCATGCAATCCTTGGGATTCGACCAGTATATTGAACCGCTTAAGATGTACTTGCAAGCCTACCGAGAGGTATATCTCTTTACCTTTATATTTTTTATATGAATTCTAACGAATGTTTTTGCATGCACTCTTCTTGTTCACTATAACCATCAAGCAATACGTATACACAGTATACATATGCTTGCATATATATATATATATATATATATATATATATATATATATAATAATATATATATATATATATATATATATATATATATATATATATAATATATATATATATATATTTATATATTTATATATCTTTATATTTGTGTGTTAGTATGTATCCATCTATGTATGTATGTGTACATGTATGTATGTATGTAAATGCGTGTATCTGGTGTTTTTTTTTTATCGTTGGATTATTTTCGTTGTCACTTATGTATATTATGTGACTTTTGTCTGGTTTGTGTGTCGTTTATGCACACATGAGACATATACAGCAACCTAAACGTATATGTGAATATATATATATATATATATATGAGTGTGACTGTGTCTGCTTTTGAAAATTTCTCGCGCACGATGCAAACCATATGCACAAAGGAGATTTTGATTTATATGTATGTATGTATTTACATATCCAAATGCATATGTGTGTGTACAAGTATGAATGTGTGTGAACATATGTGCAAGTATATATATGTATAGGTCTATGTAGGTGACTGTGTCTGGTCCTGGTACCTATGCACGTACGAAATATTGCACATATCAAGCCGTATATATGTATATGTATATATATATATATATATATATATATATATATATATATATATATTTATATATATTGTGCATATATATTTACATATAGGGAACAGGAATGGCTATTGAATTGCTCTATGAGTACGTTCACGTATGTTTGTGTATATGTGTATACTTTTCCATGAAGGAATAATCAGTCAAAAATTTATCTGTGTGTGTGTTTTCGTGAATATATATATGTGTATATGTGTACGTATGTATTTATATGTATATATGGATCTTTATTTATTTGCACATCGGGAACAGGAGCGGATACTGATTCGCTTTCTGAGTACGTTCACATGTATATTTGTGTGTATGTGTATACTTGCTTTATAAGGGAATAATCAGTAAATAATATGTGTATGGATATACACACATATCTATGCATAAATACTGTGTCTCGTTCACGTATATACTTACATACATGCTATATATACATATACTTATATATATATATATATATATGTGTGTTGTTGTATCTATGTATCTATGTATTTCTATACACGTATATATATATACATATCTAATGTGTGAGTGTACATGCATATCAAAAAAAATTATATGCATATATATATATAATTTTGTCGCGTTTGACCGTGTCTGGTTCGGTTGATTTAATATACGCCTGAATAATATGTACTTATCAAGACTTGTATATATATATATGGATGAATAGGATGTAGGGAACAGGAGTGGCTATTGATTCGCCCTATGGGCACGTTTACAAATGTACATATATGTATATATGTGTGTGTGTGTACATGTTCTCATGATGAATGTGCATTTTGATTATTTAGACAAAAGTGTTTTCTATATACGTTTATATACATATCTGTTTGTTTGTGTATGTGTGTACCTGTACATATATGTAAATGTATATGTATTTATATGTGTACATGTATATCTATGTATATTTTTGTATGTGTTTGTGCGTACGTGTGTCTATTAACACATGAACATACGCTTATGCATAAGCGCATTCATAATTTGTATTGTGTGTATATCTATGTGAATACATGGATGTGCGTTTATGAAGAGATTTTATATTTTATACATGCGCCTGTTTGCGTATTGGTGTGCGTTTATATTTATTTATATATATATATATATATATATATATCCGTCTCACCATGTGACATATATATATGATATTGTGCACGATATTGTATATGTATGTATGTATGTATACCATGAAACGCATATTTTCGTACTAATTCGATGAAAATTCCTCTATCTGTAGTCAATCAAGGGCGACAGGGGATTGGAAACGCCTAACGCCCCAGCGACAATCATGGGAGCGGACGGGCAACAACAGTGGCAACAGCAACAAGTCACATATATGTCCGGTGGTGTGGCACCCGTCGGCGGATATCAACAATAATTACAAAGCGCTTGTAGGAGCATACCATATCAATAATCATTTTAAAAGTATCATCTAGACACGATCTTTCTGTCAAGATTTGGAGAGACTTCTTGGAAAGTGTGTATCGATATCGTGTTGAACAACAAGAGCCATTACATTTGAGAAGTCTTTGTGATAGTAGCTGGACTCAAAAGTAACGGAGATTTTTTATATATTATATGGGTTGTTTCACGTGTAATGTCACTAGTGATGAATCCTCATCACACACTGTCAGTGTATTTACCCATAGATCAAAATCTATTACATAAGGTGTTCAGAAGCTGTCTGCGGCAGCGACAACATGACCAGGACCAGGACCAGGACTGTCTTTCAGATCTCTCAAACTGGACAACTATCCATTTTAATTATATTTGGAGCAATGTGAAACATAATTATATATATCGAGAAGAAGTCTGTCGTCGTTTGTCTATTTATTAGCTCCGCAGACATCGATAAACTCTCGGTAAAACAGCATATAGTTGATACGCAGTATTCAAATTGATCATAATTCGCTTCCAAACTCGGGGAAAGATTATACACTGCGGTACATAGGCACAGGACATACAACATGAAAACTAAAGCGGCATTTACCCATCGGCATATCCCAACCAGTTTTCTGTGTCAACAAACTTTTAAGAGATATGTATGTAAGTGGGCAGCGATACGAGTATGTGTATACATAAGAGCAGAGTATACGTGTGCGTGTACACAGGACAGAGCATAAACACATACAGGGTAGAGTATGTATACACACAGGGCTGAGTATATAAACACACAGGGCTGAGCATATACACACACAGGACAGGGTATATACACACATAGAAAAGAGTATGTGTGTACACATGGCAGGGTATAAACACACACAGGATAGAGTATATACACACACAGGGCAGAGTATATATACACACAGGGCAGAGTACATACACACAAAGGGCGGTGTATGTATGTACACACAGGCAGGGGCAACACACACACGGCATGCAGTATGTGTACACACAGGGCAGGGTATAACACACACACGGCAGTATGTGTACACACACAGGCAGAGTATGTATACACAGGACAGTGTATATGTGTACACAGGACTGAGTATGTGTGCAAACAGGGCTGAGTATGTATACACACAGGGCAGAAAGTATACACACAAAGGGCAAGGTGTGTACACATACACAGGGCATAATACACGCGTGTGCACAGGACAGAGTAGTATGTGCACAGGACAGAGTATGTACACAGGACAGAGTATGTACACAGGACAGAGTATGTACACAGGACAGAGTATGTACAAACACAGGGCATAGTATGTGTGTACACAAAAGTATGTAAACACACAGGACAGCGTATGTGTGTGCACATAACAGAATGTATGCGTACACAGGACAAAAAACCCTGTGTGCACACAGGACAGAGTATGTGTAGGACAGAGTATGTGTGTACACAGGACAGAGAATATGTGTACACAGGACAGAGTATGTACACACACAGGGGATAGTATGTGTGTACACAAGACATAGTATGTATGTACACAGGACAGAGTACGTGTGTACACAGGACAGAGTATGTGTATACACAGGACAGAGTATGTATGTACACAGGACAGGGAATGTGTGTACACAGGATTGAGAATGTGTGTACGCAGGGCAATGTATGTGTTTACACAGGACAGAGTATGGGTTTACACGGGACAGGGTATGTACACACACATGACAGTTTATAAGCACACACAGGGCAGAGTATAAACACACAAAGGGCATAGTATATGTGTGCACAGGGCAGAATTTGTGTTTACACAGGGCAGAGTATGTACACTAATATTTCAGAGCATGCGTGTCCACACACAGGGCAGAGTTGGTGGAGGGTGGACCTACACTCTCTCCTTCGGAGTGGTAGAGTGCAAAGCTTGCTCCCATGAGAGCCTTCACATGGGTACAGGTAGTCGGGTACACCTTAAGATATTTACACGCCCTTGTTCAAGACCAGCAGAGAAACCGTCTACGAATGATTGTTATTTCTTTCTAGAAAAAGTTTGAATTCTCAATCTTCTAAATCTTTTCACGCGCAAAACAAAACACTGTGGTGTTGATGAATTTGTAAACACAATATTGATTGTGTGTAACTTGTCAATAACATAGAGATGAATATTTTCCGATTAGCAGCGGATATCAGCCATGCTGTGGCCATAGTCTTGTTACTGTACAAGATCTGGACGTCGCGCTCATGTGCTGGTGTGTTGCTTTGTTCTATAGCCCAGGTTGATCTGTTTTTGGAGTTACAAAAGGTCTGAGAACCCGTCAACGGCTGACCATGAACCATGTATATGCGTATACAAAATATAGTAAAATACTCATATTTCAATGTTTCCGTGCAGACACATACACAACTAAAAACTTCTGCATACCGAATTACATGGGTATTTCCATTCTTGTCAAGAGTATAAGCTCCTACAACTATTTTAGCAAGTCTTAATATGTCGGTGATATCGTGCGCGTTGATGGACATTTGACACATTTGTACATATTCAGTAAGGTGTTCGTGGCTTGCCTTGTTGTGCATATTCTTGTCAAGAATATAAGCTCCTACAACCATCTCAGCATGTCTTAATATGTCAGTGATATCGTGCGCGTCGATGGACTTTGGCACATTTATACATTTTCAGTAAGGTGTTCGCAGATATATAAACTTACCTTGTGCATTATAAACGGTGTTTTCTGGATCATTCCCGCCGATTTAAGTGTAACTTGATACATGCTGTATCCATTTTGGTACCTATATGCTTATTATTCCCATACTTGTCATATACAGGTTTGTCGCTCAAATCACAGTCACTCTATGTGGCTGTGTTTATCACCCGGTATCTGGATATTTTCCGCTTTGTCTCCTTCTACAACACCTTCATGAAGTTGTTCTTCATCATCGGTAAGTTCAGACCAGCAAGTTATGACCCCCAATTGAGTGAATATATTATGCATAGTATATCTAGGCTTAATCAGAAAACGAGCTTATGAATTCATTCCGAGGACTTAACCTCTATTGTTGTACCTAAAATTTATGTAGTCACACACGTACAGCCTACATATTCATGCCACCTGCGCTTTTGATATAGAAGAAATATAGATCAAGAGTTGCACGGACAATCACGCTCGGCATCTGCACTCAACTTATAAAATGTAGAACGACGAGCCTCTTTTCTTCGACCGATTATGTATAGCGTTCCTGGTTACACATGACTGTATGATGTTACGGACGTTCACTTTCCTACGGCTTCACTATGTGCGTAATAATCTCTTCCGTGATGATGTTAATGGTTTCTTTGCTTTGACTTCCTCCAGGCTCCTCCGCTACTGTGTATTTGATGGCTTTTAAGTTTAAACACACATACCAGAAGGAGAACGACTCCTTTCCCGTGTTGTATCTCATACTGCCATGCATCGCTATGGCGTTCGTTCTTCCTTACGAATACAATCCCGTCGAGGTATATACCTGTAGATTTATATAGTGCTGGTCGATACATATCAGTGTAATACAAAATACTGCTGACACAGTATGGGTGGATGAGGTGTATTTATATATATATATATGTGTGTGTGTGTGTGTGTGTGTGTGTGTATGTGTGTGTGTTTGTATGTATGTATTTGTATGTGTATGTCTAAGTATGTATATGTATATATATATACATAATGATACCTTTTATGATGGGCGAAATTCTATGTCTAAAGTAGCGCATTGTTTTCCACTTATTTGTGCTGTGGATGGGTGCAGTTATACAAGTCCACAGATCTGACGTTAAATACGCGTATATGCACCAATAAAGTTCATCATTTGAGCTTCACTGCTAACTTCGTGACCTCGCAATGTGCGGCTATCGACCGTCAAATTGACCTTGAAACGCGACAATCATCAAGAGGATTGTATATAATGTACTTTTCGCATACTAATTCACCCTTCATGCTAACTTGCTGCATTATGTCAAATTTGTAGATCCTTTGGACATTCTCCATTTGGCAAGAATCTGTGGCTATTTTCCCACAGCTGTTCATGGTACAAAAGACTGGAGAGGCCGAAAGTATCACGAGTCACTATCTGTTTGCACTGGTATGTAAACTGATCAATTGCACTGCTATCCTTCTGTTGGTATCTTGACATGCACTACACATTATATATATATGTGCTGTGTGCTGTGTGTGGTGGGTGGGTGTGTACAAATAGACTCTCTCAAGTGTTCACACATATACATGTATGATTATGCTATTGCGTTTTTGCCTAGGTATACGCATACTTGCGATTTTAGATGTCTTTCCATATCACGTTGGGAGCTTTGTACAACTCTTGTATCCAAGGTCGCAGGCCACATATGCTAGTTGTATATATGAGTATCACTGTCTATATTATACCTAAAAAATGATACATTTCTCAACTCATCGTGCGTGAAAAAAATGTGTATGAATGTTGATTTACTTCTAAACGGTTATATCTTCATATGCATATGTGCATTCGCTAAGAGTCGATGAGACTGATGCATACAAATTTGGACGTGATTTTATGCCATTAAAAGTATTGAACAACTATCTGAACAATCATACCTAATACCATGTAAATTTCTCAAATCATCCCCTTACATATAGATATACATACCAACGTTTTGTGGAAAAGCGCTCTGGTTGGTACTATGTTTTATTGATGGTATATTGCCTATCGATAGCAAACTCGGATGAGAAGTAGCGTTACTATCACACGCATACAGTTTAATTTATAGGCGCAAATTCTACGGTTTATAACATTTATATTATGTTTTCCATATGTACATGTAGATACTTGCAAACCTAGACTTATTCCTGCTTATTTTACTTGCCTATGCTTAAGAAATGTTGGTGGCTTTAAATGTTGGACTCTAGTCGAAATTTGAGAGCGTGTCTAAGATTTTTACAGGATACATATATGAGCTGCCCAATCCAATATACGTCTAAGTATTGACAGTAAGCATCAGTTTTTATTTAAACGGTATTCCAATTAGGTCTCGGGCTGGGAAATCATGTATGTGTGTGTATGATCATTTTAGTGAAGCTGTCGAGTATTGACAAGTTTTAAATTTTCGTCGCTTAGTATATATTCTCATGTAGTCATGTGAACTAGAGCTAGGAGATATAGTCACAGACAATTGAAAAATTGAATATTTTGCTTACTTCTTTGATATTTCTGTTGTGTTGCAACTTTTTATACACTTATGAACTCATGAGTGTAGATTCTGAACAATACATGTAGGATTTTACTGCTGCATATTTTTTGCATGCAAACACACCAATGTCTGTCTTCATCCTTCAATTTACAGTTTTTACTTTGAATTTTTACCTCGTCTTCGTTTCACTATACTAAATGTGTGTAAATATATAACTCATTTGGAGGAAGAGCTCTGAGATGATGGTCTGGTTTGCGTGATGACGTGTTTCATGTGTTCAGTGCTTCTATGGATATTTGCAGATCTCGACTCGACGAGAGTAACTTCTTCGTCATAGACTTCTTTGATGGTGTTCGACGTTTGAGTAGACAGCATCACATATTCGTTCCACAACATATCTATACGTTTGAATATTGAAAAACAATTGTATAAATATTCATAATATGGATGTAACGTATTGTACTGAGTATATGTGCCATGCACATATTTAAATGTCGTACGCATGATTTCACTCACCTAGTGACAGGTAAATTCTTTTGTAGGCATTGTTTCAATAATCCGCAGCAAATGCGGCATTTGAATTTACATTCGAATACTCCCATGAATCACCAAGTATCTTATTTGCATACTGGTAGCGATGCAAGATGTGCTTATTGTATCTTCAAAATATATCAATGTAGGGGTCTTACCGAGGACTATACATTCTGAACTGGATCTACCGCTATGTAGTAGAAGATCATGTGGATTGGATCTCCATCGTTGCAGGAGTGATCCAGACT
The DNA here is from genome assembly GCA_001586965.3 of Sphaeroforma sirkka. Classification (NCBI taxonomy): domain Eukaryota; class Ichthyosporea; order Ichthyophonida; genus Sphaeroforma; species Sphaeroforma sirkka. The sequence continues at coordinate 33,743 of LUCW03000903.1, read as the reverse complement.
GTTCTGTATTGTGATTTCTTCTACTTGTACATTACGCGAGGTATGTCGACTTCATTTACTCTGTTCGATCATTCTTCGTATGCGCTGAATACATGCGAGTATTTGCATGTGTTGTAAACATCATCATGTCATATGTATGTATGTGTATGTATATGTATATATATATTTAAATATATATACATATATATTTATATTTATATAGACCGTGTTCCTTGGGTTCTGCGGCATCTTAGCGCAACTAGGATTTGACGTCGACTCTGTGACGCTATTTAGTCGTGAATTTTTGGACGTTGACTGACTTCTGCACTATTCAAATACACAGTTATCAAAGGAAGGAAACTAGATCTACCTGCATGAGGATAGAAGTAGGGATCATTCCTTGTATCAGTTCTGCCGAAGGAGTAGTTATGCACCGCTGCCATAGTCGAAAGGGTCATCGAATCGTCAAATCAATATTTGTCTACGGATCCGATATTTATATTTCATCACGGTGTGCATCGCAATGTTTGACGCTGTAGCTGACGTGAAATATGAATATGTACTACTTCGTCATATAAAAGTGGAGTTTGTAAGGCTTTTCCTCCAATTGTCAACTAAGCGTGCGAGGAATTTTTCTTCGATGGCCTTACGTTTCCTTGTGACTCCTTAATAGCATATGCCGTTTTGGCCTATGCTCGTAAATTGCGCTAAATTCATACTATGATGTCAAAGCAACGTACATCTGCACACAAGGTGTACGCTTACAACCAATTATCAGTTGAACTTCAATAGTACATGGGACAAGTGTCTTATAATAGCCCCGCTGAATAACAGCCATAGTTCATTCTTTACAAGCTGCACTTATATTGAAATTCAAACTCAGTATGGCTTGAATTCTCGGCTACAGACTTGGGATTCCGATACTGCAACCCCTTAATAGTAGGTAGATATTCGGGTGTCTTCAACTAATTCGGTTTCAAGCATTTTGGCGTATGGTATCCGATCACAAAGTAGTAAACTCGCGAAATTGGGTTTCACAAACGCAACAATCATACTTCTGAATGGTAGTCTGAGTCATTTGTTGTGCCTGCGTAGGCCCGCTCAGAGAATACGACTTACCTGCACATGTATTCAAATGGACATAGAAACCGTGACATGAGTCCAAAATATACACACGTTTACATACTTATTCATATATACATCATGTTAGGTACATTGACAGATAACGTTCTATTCTATACTCTACTTTTGACTAATTTATTATATTTGGGCAGGGTGCTCAGTCTTATTTTAAGCTGTTAACCCAGTTTAGGACGCCTGTTACGCAGTGGCTTTTATATATAGCGCACATAATTTTTTTCGCGTTAGCGCTTCCTGAGGACTTCTGGCTAGCGCATCATCCGTTTGTGCTCAATATCGCCACTCGCATCTGTACCTTTTGACACTTGTTGCACGAAACTGACAGTGTGCTTTTGTGTGACTGTGCAAGCGAACAGTATACCGTGGAGGTATGATTGTGGAGGGATTATCTTGACAAACTTCGACAATTGAACCGATATGGAGACGTAAAAGGCAGACACTTCTAAACATTTGCAGCTACGATGAATTAAATAGTTAAAATACACGGAGCCAATCGCATCGTCGGCTTGAGCAACCGATCTCGGCAATAGATAATTGTAGGACACGGGAAACAATAAAATACCCATCTAATTAACTACTGCCTGGATTGCTTAGTCTGGCTTGGTAGTGCGTACCACCATCTTGATGTTTGGTCATATCCTAGTCTTACAAATGTTTTGACCAGTAGTCGTTCATTTTGATTTTTGTTTTTAGACTTCAAAGGCATCAATGGTTTGCGATCGGTAAGTATTTCAAAAGATCTGCCTTGAACATATTTGTGTCCAGCCTCGGTGCAAGCCCAGAGAAATACATATGCTTCTTTGATTGAAATATGCCAGGGCCGTTCGTGCGTTTAGTGGGCTTCGAATGTGTTTCCTTTTTTGCTGTTTTCTCTTATGAGTTTGAAGTTGAATTATAACACAACCAGCACTTGCATCACAGATGTATTCCTTTTAGAATGAAAGACTTGTAATCTGAGAAAGGCCTGGGAAAGCCAGTGTGGCTTTAGAACTTAGCAGATTTCAAACTCAGAAATGCACCGCGCATTGTGTTTGAAGGTAAAAGAGCGCGCTTAGTTCCTGTTTTCGTAATTTTATACTTAAATTCGGTCATCAATGTTTCAATTTCAATGTGATAAGAGGTTGATCAAGGATGATCATTCAGGATGATCATTCTCTGAATGATCGAAATTTTGTATCGCTGAGAGCATGTTGTCAATTTATATTTTCAGCTCTTATATCAGACCTTCTTGATGCTTTACCTTGAGAGGTAGTCGAGTGGGTGACTTCGGTAGACATTCAGCCGAACCAGTGTTGTCTTGTAAACGGTAGCCATTGTCACAGCGGAAATGTTCGATCCAAATTGTTCGGTATTGCTATTTATATTGAAAGTTCAAACTAACACATTATCACTTGAGTGCAATGACCCATTCCTGAATAGAAGAGAGAATCAACTTCGGTGTATATCGTTCATGTGTCGTTCTGATATATATATATATATATATATATATATATATATATATATATATATATAGATAGATAGATAAATACACAGATAGATAGATAGATGGATAGATGGATAGATGGATAGATGGATAGATGGATAGATGGATAGATGGATGTATAGATGTATAGATGTATAGATGTATAGATGTATAGATGTATAGTTATATATATATATATATATATATATATATAAAATGAAAATTGATTAAGGTATTTCTCCAATTAAACAAAGTGCAAAATTGTAAGATGATGCTTCTGTATATGTGCAAAATTTTATACATGACTTCGCAATAGCGTGCTGTTGACATAACTCGCGAATTTACTGAGCTGTGAACCGATAGTTTTGTTTAAGAGTAACGAAACCAAGCAACAAACCCACATCATCAGGTAACAAAGCAAATCTTGGCACAATCGCAACCCAATCAACAAGCAAGATAATCGAAGAATACTGAGCATCACACGACGCCACATACAGCAAGGAATTTATATGCTAGTAGGTCATATAACAAGTTTTCATCCCCTCACTTTATGCGCAGGTCAAAAAAATGCAAAACAAATAGGTAGTATATATTATGTTTTGTTTGTTTATTTATTGAATCATTCAATCTGTGGTACAAAGATATTTTATCGTACCCCTTCAAGGATGAAATAATCATCCAACGGTAGCGTATTCTTAATCAATTACCACCTGAGTATTGCAACTAGATCACACTGTAGCGTGAGCTGTGCATGGCGATGAAGCCGGTACCATGTATATGGCGTTGCATGGCGTGGCGTTTAGTAGCCCGGAGTGTTTGGAAACCCCATTTGATTGAGATTGGCCTTTAGAGTACTGACCTGGGCAGAGAGGTTTGTGATCGATTTTTGTATATCCAATTTCCATTGGTCATTGGGTGAGGAGTCGTTGGGGACGAACGTCTCAATTGGGGATTCGGCCTGACATTTTTCGCGGCTGTGTGACTGTAGGACTGTGGGTCCTCAGACTCTCTACTGTATTTATTTATTTTTGAAAATCCCAATTTCAAGTCAACGTTTTGGTGGGGTCTGTGAGTTTTTAAAAGTGGTATTCAGTTATACACTGGTGAGACGTTCGTCCCCAACGACTCCTTACCCAAAGACCAATGGAAATTGGACATACAAAAATCTATCACAAACCTCTCTGCCCAGGTCAGTACTCTACAGGCCAACCACAATCAAATTTTGGGACCGGCTCTAACAACCCCGAACAATGATGGGCCCATCTCCAAGGAGCCAATGGAAATGTAACATACACCAAATGCTCACTAACCTCTGTGCAAAAACAACCAACCTTAAATCCGAACTCCGGGACCTTAAATCTCAAACCCGTGCACCTATAGATGAAGACAAACCCGACACTTTCCGATTTGGCTCCACAAGCCCGCCTGCTCCGCCTCAAAAAGACCGCGGTCACAGGCGCCCAATAGCAGCAGTGAGCCTCCCAGCTACCGCTCAAAAGTGGACAAACCTGCAAAACCGAGCCCTAAAAACGCCCGACCCCACCTGCTTCTCAGTCCCAACCGCAGCCGCCAGTATCCGAACACCTTTTGACGAAAGTGGTGGGCCGCCCGATGCCAGACAAAACTCTCCATGAAATGGATGACATAACTCCGGTATGGCTCTTCTTCCGAGCAATTTTCCCAAACGGCAAGCCCCCATCCCAATCAGTATTTATAAAATACTGACATGCTCAACCAGTCCTCAATCGCCACCACTTTCTCTGGTATCGTCCGTCTAAATCGGCATCTCAACCAAATGTCGTGTGGGGATGAGGAAGGGTTCAACTTCATAGCCCGGAACGTATGAAAACGATTGAGATTATTCTGCGTAATACGTAGCACTTGGACTACCTCTATGCTGGCGGCTCAACTGGTACAGAACATGCGTATCATCGGCCTACCACCCCCGCCTCCCTCCAAACTTATAACTGACGGACTACGGTATCTGTGGTGACCACACCTTTGGACTCGATCTCCAAATACTTCCCACAAATCAAATTCATCGGCCCCCTACAAATGCCAACAATGCCGCCGCCTCCGGACCAACGCCTCCTCTCCCATGGATATAACCGATATTGCCATCGACTGTATCACCTACGCAACAAATCCCGCGCGCGACTATTACAAGCCAAAATCCGGGCGCATCAGAACCTACTCGTATCTCACTTTGCATGGACCAGCGGAAGAGCTGCTATGGACCCTCGGCCGCATCTGACGCTAAGCCACGAACCAGCAAATCTTTGGAGGGTTCTATTATGACTTAAATAGACCCTGGGTTCAGCGGTTGTCAAACCACTTGTTTCGCCCACGTTGTAGTAAGTACACGTCGAGTAACTATATCTCAACGTTCTCCTCCTCAGGAGGGGACGTTGTTCATAACAGTAATCCTAAAATGACTGACTCTTAAATGAGTCATTAGTGATGTGTTGTAAAACCAGCAAAACCCTAAAACCCAGTTTATCAGATTATTCTGATAAACTGTAAAACTTGTAATAAACCTAAAATAATCAAATAAATATAAGTACTTGTATTCTGACCACAACGTTTGACCGCCCAAAGCGATGCTCAAATGTTCAAAGATATTGCATACCAACGACGGTCTTCGCGTCAACCCTACATACCGGGTACCGATGCCACAGGCGCTAACCTTGCTGGCTACTTTGAGGCCCTATTCAACTCTACAAACCTGTACGTAGTTCACCGGATACCGAACTCTCTTCTGATGTCACTTCCAAAAATATTATCTTTATACGCCCCGACGGTGTCATGGAGGCAATACTACTCTATCCCAATAAGGGACCTGGCCCCGACGCTCCTGAGGGCCGCAATGGAGCGTTCTACCAAATGCCGGACATTAGGCTTACCGAAGCATTCACTGAGCTACTAAAGGCGGGTACCTTCCTTGCAGCCCTGAACTGTAGCCTTCTGACAGCGCACCCAAAAAAAGCCGATGCATATATCACCTCCCCCGCCTACTCCCGCCCAATCACGCTTACGCAAATAGTCAGATACGTCTTTGAAAAGTGCTTTCTTAAGCTGATTACGAGCCACCCCGGCTCTGGTACCCATGCTACCCAAGCTGACTTCACATCACGGTAGTCCTGTCATACCCAAGCACTTGCCGCCACGGAATCTGAGACACAGTCAGAAAAAGAGTGGAACGACGTCTGTCTGGACATAATCAATGCATACGACAGGGTCACTCTCCCACGTCTATGGGTACTTCTGCGTCACGCTGGAATGCTCAAAAACTAGATCAAATGCCTCCACGTGCTGTTTGGGAGGGTCTCTACTCGAGTGATATACCGCGGCACGCTCTCGTCTCTATTCCATAGAACGAATGGCATCCTGCAAGGCTCAATCGTCGGTCCCCAGCTCTTTATTATCTACATGGATCCCTTAGCTGTCACACTAGTGTAGAAATACGGCCTCCGGTCAGTCTAAAATATCAAGATCAATTGAGATAATACATTGGTTTTTATTTGTATTCTAAATAATTTAATACAAGCTCTTTTTCCAATATTTCCAAAGTGTTCTAAATTCACTTTGATGGCTCCAATAGCCTGAGTATTTGGTATGACTCATCTACTTGGACCTATTTGAGACATTAGTAGATGTAGAATATTATAAACTAAATTTTATAATCTCCGAACTACTACTTATAGATTTTGGTCCTCCCGCCAATCTCCAAAATCCAATAAGTCTTTTTCTTTTTTTAACTTTTCTTCAGATGGAACTTTATTTATATCAGCTATTGTATTAACGTGACTTACGCTAGCATGTCTATCTACAAATTAGGCAAGTGGTCATGAACACTTAGTACTTCTAGTGAAAATTATTCAATAAAGAACAGCTAGAGGTACGCCCTGTGTGATCGAGGATATTTAGGCTCTTAACAAGAGGCAGTCCCGATCATTCTTACACAAGCTACCACTGCTAAATCCTAACTGACTAAATTGTATTTTATTTTAATATAGTTTAAAACCTAGTAATTTCCATCGAAGTTTACACTAGCACAGCCACAAAGCTCCTCCGCTCTTATTTATTTGTCCACGACTCATAGATCCAAGAACCTCAATCAGTTTCAATCCAGCCCTTCTTAGATGACATTGATGCGTGGGGACGCAAATCTGACCTCGAACAGGGTGTCATTAAACCCCGAGTACGATCTATCGACTTGCGATACGCGGCGCCAATCCTCCGTATGAATGGTGAGCTTATCACGCCGACGCTTGCAGACGCACCTTGGAACACGCGTTACCTCCCCCTGAAGATGGCGCGCACACATGCCAAACCGTAGCACTCCAAAAAATCTGGGGTTCCCACTCTCTCACGGAGTACCAGGAATCAACCTCGCCAGACATATGGAATCCCTGGTTACAGTATTCTCACTGGGTATCGCCTTTTTTCCGCGCTTATGGCTTCCATGGCTTCAACTGGCTACAACCCCGCAACCGACTGGTGATGTTCAAAACATTCATCGTATCTACGGCTACATATGGCCTGAACAATATTGCTTGGGCGCCGCCTATATGAAAGAATGCGTTGGACCCCCTGTTTGAGCGCTTTAGCTCAGCACTCATCCAAGCAGCAGCCATCATCACGGGCACTGAATACCCTCGGTTTTCCAAAAATCAAGCAAACTTACTCTACTTTTGTGGCCTGCTCCCTACGCGACCATTCGTGGACTACCTCGGTGGTTGCCTGGGAATACAACTCGACTCAATGACCAGCACAAATCCACTCACCCCTCTATCGCAACCCGCCTGGGCTCACGACAAACCATCACTGCGCTTCCCGTACAGTATTTATGCTCTCCTGAAAATTGTACACAAAACCACGGGCGGGCGTACACCCGACCATGTAGCCCTCTGCCAACGCTGTGATGACATTAGGAAGTACCCAACAAAACGCTGGTCCAACAAGAAGATCGCGGCAATGGCCCGGCGCCAGTACTACTACCAACTAGTTGTGGGTAAATCGCCAACCTCACACCGAGACACAGCCAGACACGACAGCTTCAACCGCTGCTTCGAGTCTACACCAATCCGGCTCTGTGCTATAATTATAACGAATACGTACATTTTCACATTGCTCGACTACCGCACCGACGGCTGTCTCTGCCCTGCTTGCCCGGGTAGCCACAAGTTCACCACCAGGGCCCGAAACTGCCGCCCGTCGGCCCTGACCTCCTCCAGCAATTACAGGAGTTCCACAACTTCCACGGTATCTGGACCCTCCACGAACACCTAGAAGAACCACCGTACCCTCACCCGTCTCTGACACATCAACAGATGTTCCCCATACCACGGCTAATCACACTCTTGAAGTACTACTTCCAAATTTCGGTTCAAACCAAATCATCGTGCTTGTTGGTCCCGCCTATGATACTTCTGATACAGGCCAGCCAGCGCATATCGAATGCATCCGTGGTCTGGTGCGGCATTGGCTCACCCCCATCCTCGCTCCTCGACCGAATTATAACGGATAATTTGGTTCCACTCGGTATTTCGTACTCTGCACCAACCCATTCCACGGCACTACACGGCGCAGACCCGATACGTACCACAGAGGTGGGTACTCAACTTAGTAGGTCAGCAAGCAAATATATGGAACACTCTATAGTAACAATGTTTTACCAACACCGGCCCGAATTGGCTCAGCGCATATCTTCCATTGTGGACTCACTTGGCCCAAGCTTCAAACGGGAATTTACTGACCACTTCTTCCCATCAATATTTCCTGAACCACTACAACGACTATGAGAGCCATACCATATGTTCATACATTGTAATATAAATAATTGTCATTTTTGAAATAAATAATATTGTCCCTGTGCGTTAGTATGCGGTGTTAAGAAACCTCTAGAAGTATATCAGCCTCATATATATAAAAGGTTATTAAATAACGAGATACATGCCTGAGATATAATCAAAACTTGTTAAGGCGGATGGGAGCAGACGAGAAGGAACTATGATGAAAAATCAAGTCCATGATCTCTTGTCTTTTATACCGTTCCTGCTAAGGGATGGTATTCTACGGCATGTTCGGTGATTGGGAAGCAGTTACAAATTACCTGAGGGTGCTTCCTAAATCCCTTAAAAAGAAATTTAATAAGTAATTAGCAAGTATCACCAGTCATAACTTGGTAAATACTCCCGTTTACCGAATTCGTCTTCAACACTTTGCGTCGGACGTTTGTCATGTTAGTAGCTTTTGAGGCATCATAAAATCTAGTGCGGATCCCTCCATTACTAGACCGCGTCCGTAAGGGCTATCTTCGGGCGTCTTAAGCTCATTGCACCGAGTCTGCCGTGAGCTGGTGTGTCGTCCAGCACCTTTCTTGTAACCGTCGACGTTCTTCTCTTAAGTGGGCCCTTCAAGTATATGTCTGCTCGGGTTGCTGCGATCGCCGAGTAATAACTTGCTACAGAGCCGATTTTAATATAAATTATGTTGGCGATACTTGTATCCGGTACCCCGAGACTGAAGCAAGCCTGCGCAAAACCTCTTTGGAAAAGCATATCATTGCACATATGCGAGTAGTTGTGGTGGTAACTCAACCATCTGAAAGTCTTGCCGTACTTGTCTGATAGCAGCAGAGTCGCGAATTTCATTCCAACATGGGATGACAGTCGCAAAATGCTTGTGGCAGCAGAACTGGAATATGCCAGTTTCTACGAGTCTTAATGGCGAATTAGTATTGCCTTCAGATGTGAGTCCTCTCTTGCGCTTGACGATATGGAAGCTGGTACGATTGAAGCTCGCATTAAATTGTACCTGTGCAGGTTGCACCGCCACGATAATGTCCTATTGATGACCGAACAGAATGAGCCACAGGTATATCGCCTTGGTGATGCGCATCAATCAGCGTACGCCAATACGCTTGTAAAGCCCATTCTGAAAGCACCTTTGGCTGATTGATCATTGACTTTTTCTCCTTTCGCTATTCCACTGGATATCCTCTGGTGATTCGAGCCCAGTCACGTTCGAGATGTACTGATGGACCAGCTCGCACCACTTCTTCATGACCGATCTTGTAGACTTTCAATCATTCAGCGTCACATGCTCATCCTAACAGTACATCGCAAATACAATAAGATATTCCATACTTTTCGGAGGTGTCATAGATTGCTCTTAGAGCTGACAATAATCATAAAATTACTCCAGAGCACGATCAAAATTCACTAGAGTACCCACGGCTAAACCACCGAAATTTATACGTGATTCGCGTATGGAGGCATATCATCCAGCTCCGAATGATGATGTGCAGTTGGGTGTGACTGTGTATCTTAGAGCACCGCCAGAAATCGCCAGCAGCAATTTCATCTGAAGGGTCGTTGCCCGGGGTTCCGTCGTTCCGGTTAATAAACTAGATTTTCTGGGCAGTATTCCTAGTCGTTTGATGTGGTATATTAAATTCCCTCACCAAATTGCGGAAGTCCATAAAGACGCCACTTTACTGCTGGCGTTTGTTGGCTGCCTAGCTTTCGTAGGACTTGACCAACCTGCACTTCTGGCGAAGTAAGCAAGTGTATCTCCTGATCACAACGCATGTAGAAGGTATTTATCTCTCTCAGTGCTCCATATGCTGGTAATAAGTTATTGAGAACAGATATTTGACAGATAATGTTATCATCCATTCCTGTTACAAATGGATAATATCTCCTGAGCAATCTGTCCAAGTTAAGCGGAATAGGTTTCCTCGTGGGCTTAGCTCGTCCACTGTCAGGTTGAGTTTGCCAGGAAGGTAGGCCAAAGCCACAGGCCTCAGGCAAAATTTTGCCAGTCGTCCTGCGAGGTCGATAGACTCGAAGCGCTGCGCGTCTTTCGTAAGCTGTGTATTGCTGTCGATGAATGCGGCATCAGAAGTAACAAACTGTACCAAGTGATTAGGCCCGATAATTTGATAAAATCTATCGCTAACACGAGCGTGCGAAGCCACTGATATGAGCCATCTCGCTTCCCATCGGTCCCACTTTCCTGCGAAAGTAAAACTCTCTTCTCGTCTGTCGGTGAACCATAAATCACTTTCTTCGATGCGTCTGCTGTCAATTCCTGATTCGGTTCCCCAAATCATATCTGTTTACTGTCCATATTGTTAAGAAGTGTGTTCTGAGCTTCCATCTTTATGTTGCCCCCGACAGGGGTACCTTCAGATTTTTGACTTTCACACTGTGCTGTATTTTGGTAGGTATAATCTAATATTGGGTACTGCAAACGCCCCACACTGCACTAGTCTTAGGTATGATCGCTAAAGCTTTAGAAAGATCATTCTTTGGATGCGGAACGCTATGTTGCTTTAGCTGAAAATGAAGCCGTCATCCGAATCCGGTTTCCGTTCATGTCGATTAGGATCCCTAGGTGCGCCAATAATCGTACTGGATTGTCTCAAACTCCCTTGCCGAGGGCCAGTTCTAAACTCAAACTTTGATTGAGTTTATTGATGTACTGTCTATTCTTTCTATTCTGTGAAGACATGCCAACAGCAGCAGGTCGTTTACATATAGAGTAATTTGAATTCTCATCTTGCAGCACATTCTTCTCACTGTGTTCATGAGCTGGTGAAAATACTGTGGAGAGATTGCTACGCCCATAGGAAGCGCTAAAAAGCATCAAAGCTGCCCGGTGCTGTCTCTGAATTGCCATAAATGTGGTACTGTCACGCCCAGAGCGAAACCTCTGTCCTTGTAGTCGGCTAACAGCATATGGTCTGTCCTCCGTGCCACATATGTCAATTTATCTAAGCCCTCCATCCCGAGTTTCTAAATTCGAGCCCTCTTGTTGATTACTTTCGGATCGAGTATGAGTCGCGCTCGAAGTCCAGCTGACTTCAGAATCATGAGTGTGTTGTGTGTCAGGCATCGCTCCGATTCGTCGCACATCCTGATCACTCCCTGATCTCTGAATCTGTCCAGTGCGTCCTATACATTTCCGGTGCTATCTCGGCTATCTATATCCATCGTCATTGATTCGGCCAAGGTGGAGGACCCATCGTCTCCCACTCTGGTCTCACACCATACCTTGTGACATCGCAGATCTCCCCCCTTGTCCCAAATTTCCATGTTTTTTATTTTGAACGTACACCTAGGAAAAGGGCTTCTTCTGGATTGATAATTTTGTTGAATGAGATCAACGGATTAATTTGGACTAGCCCCACTTACTCTTTTCTTTACGACTAGCTGTACCGAAGCTAATTTGAAAACAGAGCCTAAGGCTTCGCTTCCCCTCCTTTGCTTTTTCCTCTTTCGCACCGTCTGTTGGCTTACACTTGCTCGCGTTGATGATAACAAGTTCGTGCTGCTTTTTCCTTGAGTGTGGTAGAGCTTCTGAAGGGCAAGGTCGCACTGGCTGAAAGTGTACATTTAATGTTCCAGCAAGGCGGCGAAGTCACCTTCCTTTCCAAAGTTAGTTTAAAGTCCCGTACTAGTTCTGCAATCAAACCGATAAACGGGGCTTGGCGGTGCTCGTCTATTTGAACGTTCTGTCTTGCTCTAGTTGATAGAGCGAAAAGTTGTACTAGTCCTTTATTCTCAGGAACTCTTACTGTACGGGCACCCTCTGATATCTGTAGTAATTGTTGAGCGTACATGGACGTGAAATTAAGCCCTTTGGAAATATCACGTGAGATTTAGCTGAGAAGACGTCTCAAATTACTTTTACGTTCTCTCGGGCTGACCCACCTATATATATATATATATATATATATATATATATATATATATATATATATATATATATATATATATATATATATATATATATATATATATATAGGAGAGCAAGTCTCAAGTTACTCTTGGGCTGACGACGTAAAACGTTATTAACGTATTCAGAAAATGTCTACTCCTGTAATCTCTCACTTCCCCTCAATTTTACAATCAAGGGCTAAATTCCAATTGAAGCGTAAACCGCTTGAAAATTTGGAGTGGCTTGATCGATAGGTAAAACAGTTGGCACGGTTTTAATCGATCCCAAAGCAGAATTTTGCGCTAACAAAAATGAAAGCGATCTATGATCACGCGATTGAAGCAGGCGAACGAGCAACGCTTCTACGAGCTGGGCACGAGGAGGCAGACAGCAGATGGTTTAATGGGCAGACTAATGTTGAGATATCGAGACTCTATCCGTCCAGCAATAGTGTTTCTCATTCAAGAGGCTCCCATGTTTAAAATCACTGTCGATCAGCGTTTTGAACACAAACCTATTTTGGAAGGAAAGGGAATGTATGACATGTACACTACATTCTCAAAGTGGATTCAGCCTCTCATACCAGTTATAAAAGTGGCTCTCTGCAATTGAGAAGAACACGAAGCTTTCACTGCTAATAGACTTTCATACGTAAAGGCAGGGCATAATTCTTTAGCCAACCTAAAAGTTTCCGATTACACGAGTAGATACAGAATCTTTGTATCATATAGGCAAATTTGTTTCTAGAGAAGTATACGAATGAAGAGAGGCAGTCTAAAGCAGGTATATCGAACATATCGGTGGAAGGCTTGCAAAAATTCTACTGCTCGCAATATGGAAATAATACTTCACACAATACAGAGCAATATCGGGCATTGAAATGAAAGTGCGAGAAAGGAGATTTGGTAAAAGACTCAATTTCTATTGTGAGCATCACGGCAAGAACAAGCCGCACAATACCGCATACATCAGGATGAAGGAACAGCGGCCACACGACAGCTGCAATTTTACATCTTTACACAATATACGGGCTGATGATTGCTTACTGTGTATGGGGTTGCATCGCAGATCGCAGTGCATGGAAGATGACATGATTGTGGAATTGCAAGCAGCCTTGCCCGAGATGTAATGGAAAGCATTTTCTTAGAAATTGACCGTAACTAACGAAATGATCGCGGTGTACAAGAAATACTCAGGAGAACAGACGAGTCTACATAATGTTATGGAAGGTAATTCGGATGAACCACGTGAGATCAAAGGTAGAGGAAGCATATTGAATTTCCTGAATAGTTACAACGACGACAAGGACAACACACCGAAACCCATATTCAACCTATGAAATACTTCGAGGGAGGCATCGATAAATCACGTTGGCAGCAATGTTAGTCGCTCCCTAACATACGTTGCCAGAGAGGCAGGAGTATTAAAATGAAATTGTCTGCTCGATGAACGTGCAAAGATCTCGGCCATCTTAGAGAAAACAATCCAGCAGTCGAAGAGGGTGGGCCCATCAGCCATTTTTAGTCTCTCACGCTCACCCACGAAGGTCAATGGGCTAGGAGGGCAGCAATAATTGCATTAAAAAAGCACTTTACATTTTGGAGCGCAAGGGATGACATTTCAATACAAATTTACTGTGTTACAAAGAATTACAACTGAAGGAGCAGATTTGATTCTTGTATTGCCATTTTATGATCATTACGTCATTGAAGAGCAAAGAGTCAGAAATGAACTCCGTATGAATAGCAGAAAAGGATTGAAGTATATAAGACTATATCGAGAAGAACCAAGGAAGATAGAGATTGCGGATCGAAGCACGAGGGATGAATATGAGGTCAGAGTTGTTGGCTGTCATGTGATTCCCAGGGATTCAGCCAAGTTATTCAAATGGAGGCGAATGGTTTTGAAGAAAGCTCTACCACTATTGGTGTTCAACCCAAATAATGAAGCAGGATCGTTCATAGCTGTGTCACTGGTCAAACGAGGAAGGGATATGCAAAAAGGTCGTTTTTGAGCTTTAATCATTAACATGTCTAAAGATGAAAGAGAATTGCATAACGTCACTTTGGAGGCTGTACGACTTACGAGTCAGAAGGAGGTTTTGCACATGGACTGAGATATAGTTTATCTTGCAAACGCTAAGGAAGTGATCAATGTTGACGATAATTACGACCGACGTACAGGAAACAAGAGAACTAACTTGCTACCATATAGGTATCAACCCCCTGATAATCTACTGAAAGAAGATCGTGAAAAGATTGAGCGGCTATTTATAGCACACACCGATATATTCGACCACAGGCCTGATGATCATAGATTTATGAGTATTGATCCGGTGTGGTTAGATATGAAGCATGAGGAGCCCATATATGTATAGCAATACCCGCTGTCAAGCATATAGCAAGAGGCATACGAGGAGCTAGCAGACGATCTTTGGAAGAAAGTTTTAAACTCTGAGTATATTTCGTCCTGCCTAATCATACCAAAGAAGAATGGCAAAGGAACGCTAGTGACAGGCTTGAGAGCAATCAATGAAACTCTTGTATATGAAGGTTGTCCGCTTGTCTCTATAGAGCAGTGTTTCGATGCGTTTGTAGGCTGCAAATACTTCGACACTTGGGTCGTGACTGATGGTTACTGTTGTATACTCGTGGACGAGGCAAGCCAAATATTTTTGGCTTCCACCGCACCTCACGCCAAATATGAATACAAGGTAATATCTCCAGGGTTGAAGACGAGTGGTGCGATCTTTTGTCGAGAGATTGTTCTCCTATTGAAAGGCATATATAGATGATGGCGGAGCCGAGGGGGAAATTACTGGCAAGAGTTGAGTTATTACTTGACCGACTTCCGAGCGCAGATTAAGTTTCTCAACCGATTCCCGAGAGCGGATTAACCCTGTCAACCGCAACATTCCAATAATAGCTGTGGTTATATTATGATCTGCTTGAGATATAGTTGCAGAGAAGTTGAAATACAATACCATCGAAGTCTTAAGTGTTCTGCAAATGTTTCTCATACTGACCGTATGAGTTTTTGCCCTGGCCAGCCCAAGCGGCTATACACTAGCACAGACAACTTAGGTATAAAACCAAAGGTGAGGTCAGAAATAAATACATACATATATTAGCACTATTTAAATTACGCTGTAACATTTTTTGTCAGCACCGGCCTGAATTGATCCAGCGCATATACTCCATCGTCGACTCACTTGGCCCAAGCTTCAAACTGAAATTTACTGACCATTTCTTCCCATCGATCTTCCCCGAACCACTCCAACGGCTATGGGAGCCATACCATATGTACATACATTGTAACTTGTCTCCTTTGAAATTAATAATAATATTCCTATCTCGGATTGTGCTCTTCGGTTACATAAGAAAATTTATTACAAACTATGCACAGCGGGCCGAGCTATTATATACGCTGGTGGGTAGAAAACGAAGTTAGAGATATAAAAAACAGGTGGTAAAACAAGAGAAATCATGCTAGGTTTCTACTCTAGAGCATTCAAAAGACATGAATTACCGTGGCATAAAATAAATTTAAAAAAATAAAAGGCGCATATAAAATTAAAAACGGCGCATAGTATGATATAGGCCTATACGCACGCAGTAAATCACTTTGTGCACGGAAGGGAGTCTGAATGTTGAACTGATCATCGCCCGAACTTAACGATGTCTCGGAAGTGCATGCACAATGAAAGACTGCTCCGATAGGCGCTAAAGCTTCAGGAATTTGAATGGTAATCAAATACATGACAGGAGAGAGCCACGTACAATCCGATGTCAGTCAAGATTAACATAGTACATTCAAACCGCGCGCACCGTATCCGAAATTATGAAAAAACTCTCAGGGTCGCGCGTGCATTAAATTACTCACGTTGGGACACAATTAGAAGCCACTAAAGAAATACAGCAAGCGGATGAGAGGCTAGCTCAATTAATATTTTACCTAGAGGATGCCTGTCAGATGGAATCCAGAAAGCTCTTTCCAAGATCGAGCCCAGCGTTTAGGTTGAACAGTGAAGGAACTGAAGAAACCCCTTGAAGTCTCAACCAGAGTCCACATAGATGATCAAGGCATGCTACGATAAGGTGGCAGATTCTCTAGGCAGATGCACGCAGCTGATTGTATGCGCAATGAATTACTATCCGTCGCTCAAGTGATATTAGTGGAAGAGGTGCTGTATCTCTGCCATCACAAGTAAAAAAGCTATAGTCTGGATCAATAGATTAGTGCACAGTTCCTTCTGCTCGTAAAAGACTGAAGGAAAGAATACATTAATATGAGCAGCGACCAGCAAGCGACAACCCATCCGAATACACAAGCATCACTTCAGCGCTGAACAATTTAGTTCTAGTACAAAGGTCAGAGATCGCGTACTTACTGATGCGTACCCTCGCGGTTTCGTCCATATACTTTAGATGTAGAAGGCGGTAATGATTCAGTACATGATACAGGCAGTAAGGAACCCACTCCCCGTGCACATGTCCACATGAGAGAAGAATACTCAACCCCATTACCGCTATGCTAACAAAACATCTACAGGATAACGGATTAAGACATGCACAGTATCACATAAAAGAAGTAATCACACCATTCCTTCGAAACACACAAACATTTATATTCACCTGTGGAGACATCTGTTAGCAGTGACGCGATATTGTATTTTGGTCCCACAAAATGAAAAATGAATTTCGCGCAGAAGAAGAATTAGAAGATGGGGATAATAGTGTTGAAGGTGGATTGGCAGAAGAAGTTGATAGCAAAGAAGAAGACCGCTTTCGAGATCCGAGAGGTCGAAAAAGTGCATTATCCACATCGCATATGTATATTATGTTCATATCAGCTTTCAGAAAGTCGTGCGACAACCACAGCATCCGGGATCCCCTAATTCCCGTACGCGTTCCAGGCATGCACGGATATGGACACAATTAGTATGGTTGTGACATGGATTAATTTTGAGAACCCTTCTCTCACCTTCTCCTTCATCGGTAGTTACAGTATTCTTGTCTGAGAGCGGCAGCATACAGTTGCACTCCTCTATGCATTCTACATATCAGGCATTAGTAGCATCTGGATCCTTATCTATAACCAGTCTACGAACCACTCTCATCTTATCATGTCTATAAGACCTTGCAACATTCGCCCTGACATACATCAGTTTTCTAGTACATCTTTCTAATTTCATCATCCTGTAATGGTTCATAAGCGATTTCCAGCGTCACAATTGATTTCTGCTCCTGTTCCACGGCCTGTCGAAGAGTATATGCACTTGCACCAAATAGGTTTTGATACACGCATTGCTTACAATTATTCGAATTAATGTCCTCGAATCATATGCACTGAAAATTAAGTTCATAATGTTGCCTAGTATATCACCTTTGGCTTCTCTTCGTTGTATCAGTAGGCTTTGGACATCTCTGGAATGGGTAGCCGCTTCAGTATAGCGGACGATGTGTATAAATATTGAGCTAAATATCGCACAATATTTACTAAATATATGAAGCGAAATAGAATGACGATGCTACGTTGTACAGCATAGGCTCACAAAGCTGGTACTAGCACTATGCGATTTATGTGCCGACTAGCCTATGGGTGCGAGCGGAAACCGCCTGTTCCAAACAGGTTCCCAAGTAGGAAAATGTAATTTGTAGGTACCCATTGCGCATTCTCTTTATGCTTGTGGGGTGAATTTTGTAAAGTTGTTATACCGATTGTTATTGATTATACTATCAGGAAAATTAAATAGTCGTTTACGTGCTGGTGTAAGAATGCTATAGAGTGAGTGTATCATATTGATTGACAGGCACATATCGAGTAACGTCATCTAATTCAATAACATGTTTACACCAAACATAAACTGGTCGAGAAAAACACTTCAGTTTTGCATGGATTGGTTCAGTATTAAGTCTCTCCCCATTGTCAGTTGCCCAGTTCTTATAAACGTTCGCATCTCCCAATTTTAACTTGAGGGATGTTCTATTCGATGAAGACTCGTGTGTCAACCAATTACAAGCGGATACCGCCGTCATACCCGTGTTACTTCTATAATCACTTCTCAATAGTTGTGCACCTAGTAATATACATGCATCAAAACCGTAGATTAAAACTGCTTTCAAAAATTGTACCTGCTGTCTACAGTTATTATTACATCGCTAATATTCTGTGCCTTGCAGTTTCGGCGAAAGAATATATGTGCAATTCCGGATCTCTATTTATTGTCGAGAATTATAGAATCGCACCCCAACACTATGTAGTCACTATCAAACGCTAGTATATAGGATATTTTACATTGAAAATGTAGTGCTAACAATTGTTGCTCCGCCTCCATAGGCGCGACTATATATTCTATCTCTTAATCACTTGGGGCACTAAATTTGTGTCATCTTCAGAAAGTACCGAACAGTAGTGTGATACGAGCGCGCCCAACTTTTGGTACGATAAGCTACTATATATCACAAATTACGAATTTACGATATGACACTCTATCACTTATTACCATTAAGCAATACTCGTAGCAAGTAGTGATACAAACATATATAAGTATGAGTATAGCTTGTCTATTCGGCCTATGTAATCCTCTCATGACAAACACTCCACTATCTCATATAGTGGGTACAGTAGGGATTAGATGCGAGCTGCATTGCGCACAACTTCATGTACACGCATGCGAACGAAATCGGTTTGGACAAAAACTTACAACCCATGTTATTAGATGTATGGGCCACACTACAACGTTTACAAGTGTACGGTGTAGGTACTTTGAGACTTTATCTAGTACTTAACGGATACCGTACACGTGACAAACTGGTGAACGAAACGGGAGCTGCCCAGACGGGAGCTGCCCAGCGAGAAGCTGCACTTAAGTGCATCAGTATACGAAAAAGTATTTTTTTAACAGTAGATGATGGTTGTGTCCGATAAATTATATGTTTTGTGACTGTATAATTGAATGCTTGTATTTATTGAATGTATAATTTAAAACTCACATCGTGTCGTTATGTAACCTTTGAATATCCCCAGAATAAGCGGAAAGATAATGATTTTGATGAGGACAAAATTTGTAAAGCAGCTGTGTCTTTTTACAACATCAAAGTGGCAGAGATGCTGATGTTGTTATGTCGTGATAAGGATATTGAATATATCGTGGCTCCAATGGAAGCGGAGCAGCAATTACTGGCCATGCAGATACAATCTCGTATAGACCATATATTAGCTTACAATAGCGATTGTTGGCTGTGATAGGGTCATACTCGATTCGAAGTGGAAGACGGGCGTGGCGAATATATTTAGAAGAAAGAATTGCACGAAAGCCAGTATTTTGACAATGCTGCAGCAAAGTGAACAGATGAGGTAGGTGATAGGACTAAGCTCAAAGCTACACAAGTCAAGTTCCTGACTGCTGCCACTAATTTTGGCTTCAATCACACAGTTTTATTTGCTGCATCTCTCCTCCAAAGTGATTATAGAGTTAGAACCGGTATGACTGTGGTTTCAATATGTGATTGGCTAGAGTGGCACACAGCGAACAGGAGTGGTATACCAACTATACATGATGGATGGTGTATAAGGCATTATTAGTTGATGCGGCGAAATTCAAGTTTTTTCGCGCAACCAGTATTCTTCTGGGTTGATCATCACGTAGATACAGCAGCAACTACATACGAGCCGACATATGTGTATGGTGACGATCAACCCTCTAGTGGATTTGGAATAGAGTCCGACTGTACTATAACCAAACAGCATTTACCTGTTGATGTATTTGGTGAGGACCTGTCCGCCAGTGGATATCAAATCAAATGCTTACATGGTATGCTTTCACAAGCAAGACGTGAGTTATTGGGTATTACTGATACGATGTTTGATGAATATCGGTTTTTCATGTTTTACGCCATGTGCATATATGATCAGACAAGCTATAGAATAGGTATTTTTTTGATATACGAGAGCCTTCATGGAAATCTAAGTGGGGGGAAAGGAGTGGACTAGAACCTGTACTATGGTCTGCAACTACTATAGAATGCCATATCAAATCATTTGAGCTTATGCTAAATCCCGCACTACATCAATATGTCGTGCAAAGAGGAATTGGTATACCAGCACGGTTTAAAGCAAAATCAGTGATTGTAGAATACCTAGCCATCAATTTACATACATCATGTGGTTCTCTTACTCGACCACTTAAATCAGAAGTGCCTACAGCTCTTTTAGCTGCACGTATATCCCTAGAAAAGATCTTCTTCATACTTATGAGAGTATCCTATTCAAGGACTACGATGCAAATGTTATTGAGCGAGTGATACTTAGTAACACAGCTATCAATGCGTACTTCGGTAAAGCCTCGTATGCTAGAAGGCAAACAAAAGAACAGAAACAGTGTTCAAATTTAAGCTACAGGCAGGTTATAAGAAACTGAATGATGATGTGAACAAAAAAAATCGCAGGCTTATGTATGCCCACGGTGAAGTAGTCAAGAGCTACCGCCACGATAAGATGCGGGTGTTGTGTGTTTGTATCATAGATAAGGATAGAAGTACAGGTGCATAGTTCATCGATACAACTGTATGCTAGCTTTAAGGATAATATTATTTATTTCAACAAAAGAAGTTACAATGTATGTATGTTATAATGTATGAACATACAGTATGGCTCTCATAGCCGCTGTAGTGATTCGGGAAAGATCGATGGGAAGAAGTTGTCAGTAAATACCCGTTTGAAGCTTGGGCCAGGTGAGTCGACGATGGAGAATATGCTCTGAGTCAATTCGGGCCGGTGCTGACAAAACACTAATACCTTCGAATGTGCCATGTATTCGCTTGCCGACCTGCTAAGAAGTGTACCCACCTTTGTGGTACGGATCGGGTCTGCGCCGTGTAGTGTCGTGGAATGGGTTGGTGCAGAGTACGAAATACCGAGTGGAACCAAATTATCCGTTATAATTCGGTCGAGGAGCGAGGATGGGGGTGAGCCAATGCCGCACCAGACCACGGATGCATTCGATATGCGCTGGCTGGCCTGTATCAGAAGTATCATAGGCGGGACCAACAAGCACGATGATTTGGTTTGAACCGAAATTTGGAAGTAGTACTTCAAGAGTGTGATTAGCCGTGGTATGGGGAACATCTGTTGATGTGTCAGAGACGGTGTGAGGGTACGGTGGTTCTTCTAGGTGTTCGTGGAGGGTCCAGATACCGTGGAAGTTGTGATTTCGGTGGTTTAGCCGTGGGTACTCTAGTGAATTTTGATCGTGCTCTGGAGTAATTTTATGATTATTGTCAGCTCTAAGAGCAATCTATGACACCTCCGAAAAGTATGGAATATCTTATTGTATTTGCGATGTACTGTTAGGATGAGCATGTGACGCTGAATGATTGAAAGTCTACAAGATCGGTCATGAAGAAGTGGTGCGAGCTGGTCCATCAGTACATCTCGAACGTGACTGGGCTCGAATCACCAGAGGATATCCAGTGGAATAGCGAAAGGAGAAAAAAGTCAATGATCAATCAGCCAAAGGTGCTTTCAGAATGGGCTTTACAAGCGTATTGGCGTACGCTGATTGATGCGCATCACCAAGGCGATATACCTGTGGCTCATTCTGTTCGGTCATCAATAGGACATTATCGTGGCGGTGCAACCTGCACAGGTACAATTTAATGCGAGCTTCAATCGTACCAGCTTCCATATCGTCAAGCGCAAGAGAGGACTCACATCTGAAGGCAATACTAATTCGCCATTAAGACTCGTAGAAACTGGCATATTCCAGTTCTGCTGCCACAAGCATTTTGCGACTGTCATCCCATGTTGGAATGAAATTCGCGACTCTGCTGCTATCAGACAAGTACGGCAAGACTTTCAGATGGTTGAGTTACCACCACAACTACTCGCATATGTGCAATGATATGCTTTCCAAAGAGGTTTTGCGCAGGCTTGCTTCAGTCTCGGGGTACCGGATACAAGTATCGCCAACATAATTTATATTAAAATCGGCTCTGTAGCAAGTTATTACTCGGCGATCGCAGCAACCCGAGCAGACATATACTTGAAGGGCCCACTTAAGAGAAGAACGTCGACGGTTACAAGAAAGGTGCTGGACGACACACCAGCTCACGGCAGACTCGGTGCAATGAGCTTAAGACGCCCGAAGATAGCCCTTACGGACGCGGTCTAGTAATGGAGGGATCCGCACTAGATTTTATGATGCCTCAAAAGCTACTAACATGACAAACGTCCGACGCAAAGTGTTGAAGACGAATTCGGTAAACGGGAGTATTTACCAAGTTATGACTGGTGATACTTGCTAATTACTTATTAAATTTCTTTTTAAGGGATTTAGGAAGCACCCTCAGGTAATTTGTAACTGCTTCCCAATCACCGAACATGCCGTAGAATACCATCCCTTAGCAGGAACGGTATAAAAGACAAGAGATCATGGACTTGATTTTTCATCATAGTTCCTTCTCGTCTGCTCCCATCCGCCTTAACAAGTTTTGATTATATCTCAGGCATGTATCTCGTTATTTAATAACCTTTTATATATATGAGGCTGATATACTTCTAGAGGTTTCTTAACACCGCATACTAACGCACAGGGACAATATTATTTATTTCAAAAATGACAATTATTTATATTACAATGTATGAACATATGGTATGGCTCTCATAGTCGTTGTAGTGGTTCAGGAAATATTGATGGGAAGAAGTGGTCAGTAAATTCCCGTTTGAAGCTTGGGCCAAGTGAGTCCACAATGGAAGATATGCGCTGAGCCAATTCGGGCCGGTGTTGGTAAAACATTGTTACTATAGAGTGTTCCATATATTTGCTTGCTGACCTACTAAGTTGAGTACCCACCTCTGTGGTACGTATCGGGTCTGCGCCGTGTAGTGCCGTGGAATGGGTTGGTGCAGAGTACGAAATACCGAGTGGAACCAAATTATCCGTTATAATTCGGTCGAGGAGCGAGAGGATGGGGTGAGCCAATGCCGCACCAGACCACGGATGCATTCGATATGCGCTGGCTGGCCTGTATCAGAAGTATCATAGGCGGGACCAACAAGCACGATGATTTGGTTTGAACCGAAATTTGGAAGTAGTACTTCAAGAGTGTGATTAGCCGTGGTATGGGGAACATCTGTTGATGTGTCAGAGACGGGTGAGGGTACGGTGGTTCTTCTAGGTGTTCGTGGAGGGTCCAGATACCGTGGAAGTTGTGGAACTCCTGTAATTGCTGGAGGAGGTCAGGGCCGACGGGCGGCAGTTTCGGGCCCTGGTGGTGAACTTGTGGCTACCCGGGCAAGCAGGGCAGAGACAGCCGTCGGTGCGGTAGTCGAGCAATGTGAAAATGTACGTATTCGTTATAATTATAGCACAGAGCCGGATTGGTGTAGACTCGAAGCAGCGGTTGAAGCTGTCGTGTCTGGCTGTGTCTCGGTGTGAGGTTGGCGATTTACCCACAACTAGTTGGTAGTAGTACTGGCGCCGGGCCATTGCCGCGATCTTCTTGTTGGACCAGCGTTTTGTTGGGTACTTCCTAATGTCATCACAGCGTTGGCGGAGGGCTACATGGTCGGATGTACACCCGTCCGTGGTTTTGTGTACAATTTTTAGGAGAGCATAAATACTGTACGGGAAGCGCAGTGATGGTTTGTCGTGAGTCCAGACGGGTTGCGACAGAGGGGTGAGTGGATTTGTGCTGGTCATTGAGTCGAGTTGTATTCCCAGGCAACCACCGAGGCAGTCCACGAATGGTCGCGCAGGGAGCAGGCCACAAAAGTGGAGTAAGTTTGTTTGATTTTTGGAAAACCGAGGGTATTCAGTGCCCGTGATGATGGCTGCTGCTTGGATGAGTGCTGAGCTAAAGCGCTCAAACAGGGGGTCCAACGCATTCTTCCATATAGGCGGCGCCCAGGCAATATTGTTCAGGCCATATGTAGCCGTAGATACGATGAATGTTTTGAACATCACCAGTCGGTTGCGGGGTTGTCGCCAGTTGAAGCCATGGAAGCCATAAGCGCGGAAAAAGGCGATACCCAGTGAGAATACTGTAACCAGGGATTCCATATGTCTGGCGAGGTTGATTCCTGGTACTCCGTGAGAGAGTGGGAACCCCAGATTTTTTGGAGTGCTACGGTTCGGCATGTGTGCGCGCCATCTTCAGGGGAGGTAACGCGTGTTCCAAGGTGCGTCTGCAAGCGTCGGCGTGATAAGCTCACCATTCATACGGAGGATTGGCGCCGCGTATCGCAAGTCGATAGATCGTACTCGGGGTTTAATGACACCCTGTTCGAGGTCAGATTTGCGTCCCCACGCATCAATGCCATCTAAGAAGGGCTGGAGCGGAACCGATTGAGGGGCTTGGAGCTTGGGCGAAATTGTGCTAGTGTGACAGCTAAAGAATTCATGTAGACAATAAAGAGCTGGGGGGCGACGATTGTGCCTTGTAGGATGCCACTCGTTCTCGGTATGTCACTCGGGTAGGGGCCCTCTCAAATAGTGCGCGAAGACAGTTGATACAGTTTTCGGGCATTTCAGCGTAGCGCAGGAGTACCTATAGGCGTGGGAGAGCAATCTTGTCGTATGCCTTAGTAATGTCCAGACAGACGTCGTTCCACTCCTCTTCTGACTGTGTCTCAAATTCCATGGCGGCAAGTGCTTGGGTAAGACAGGATTACCGTGATTTGAAGCCAGCTTGGATAGCATGGGTACCAGAGCCAGTGCGTCTCGCAATCAGATTAAGAAAGTACTTTTCAAAGATGCGTCTGACTATTTGCGTAAGAGTGATGGGGCAGATATCGGCGGGGGAGATAATAGCTGCATCGGCTTTCTTTGAGTGCACTGTCAGGAGGCTGCAGTTCAAGGCTGCAGGGAAGGTCCCCGCCTTCAGTAGCTCAGTGAATGCTTTGGGATGGAGTATAATCAGTGGGCTATTGGCGTCGGGGCGTCCTAATGTCCGGCGTTCGGTGGAGCGCTCCTGTCTATACCTATACCTATACAGATACCTATATCGATACATATACCTATATCTATACCTACACCCGTACCCTTTCCTATACTTATATATCTATATCTTTATATTGCTTATAACTATACCTATACACAAACTTATACCTATATCTGTAACTGTACCTATATCTATACCTATACCTTGTAGAAATACGGCCTCCGGTCAGTCTAAAATATCAAGATCAAATGAGATAACATATTGGTTTTAATTGTATATAAAATAATATAATACAAATTCCTTTTCCAATATTTCCAAAGTGTTCTAAATTCACATTGATGGCTCCAATAGCCTGAGTATTTGGTATGACTCATTTACTTGGACATATTTGAGACGATAGTAGATGTAGGATATTATAAACCAAATTTTATAATCTCTGAACTACTACTTACAGGTTTTGGTCCTCCAGCCAATCTCCAAAATCCAATTTTCTTTTTTTAACTTTTCTTCAGATGGAACTTAATTTATATTAGCCAATGTATTAACTTGAGCTACGTTCTTATGTCTATCTACAAATTAGGCATGTGGTCATGATCACTTAGTACTTCTAGTGAAAACTATTTAATAAAGAACAGCTAGAAGTACGTCCTGTGTGATCGAGGATACTAAAGCTCTTACCAAGAGGCAGTCCCAATCATTCTTACACAAGCTACCACTGCTAAATCCTAATTGACCTAAATTGTATCTTAGTTTATATAACATAGTTTAAAACATAGAAATATCCATCGAAGTTTACATATTTTTCAGTTATTTAGTAGTTACCGTAGTGTACTGCTTCCAGACTGTCTAATAATTGCTTACTATCCAGCGACAGGACTGTAAGTATACTATACTACCTCATAGTGGCTATACTACCCTAAAGTAAGCTACACGCTAGTTACTACACCTAGACCTTATTAATTTTCCAGTTCTTGAATGACTCGTCGGACCCTAAAGCCTTGGAAGAGAAGATCTCAACTGCCGCGGAAAGGCTCGCCAGCGTCCGTGTGTCTCCTAGTAGTGCAACCCAGGGCTGCAGCTCGCCATCTGACCGCGAAAAGTCAGATATTGGAAAGGCTATATCTCCTGAACAAGTGGTGGAACCGTCTCGAGATCGACGGTTCATTACTACTGAAAGTCAGCCCAATCCACCTATTAACAAAGATGGCGGCGTTCCATTTCGTGAAATTTCATTGAACGCCTCGCCACTGAATGCCTCGCCACTGAATGCCTCGCCACCGAATGTTGGGGCGGAAGACGCCAACGTTGGGGACGCCATAACTCGACAGCGAGTGATTGGATCTTCTCAATCTCGACGTCATTTGAACCGCAAAAATGCGCTTTTAAAGGAGCTAGCCGCTGCCACAGTTTCTGACCCTTCGATCATATCCCACGTGGCCTATATTCTTCCTATACCGAAGAAAAAATATTCCGAGCCGAGGTTCGAACCTGAGGCCCTCTGGTTTACCAGCCAACAGGGTGGTGAAGTGGGTAAAACCTCAAGATTTAATCTCTATAGCTCTGAAGCTACAATCGACCACCCTCTCGACAAACCTAACCCTGTCGGAAGCTATGATCGTATGGAGTTCGATGAGGCTTACCACCCTCATAACATCGATCCTCATTTACCATTTAACCCTGGTAATCACGACTTTGGTAATCGTTATACCAGTACCTCACTAGAGAGTACCCGCTCTAGCACTGAAGACGAGGAAGTGAGAACCAAACAACAACGTCTCAGGCTATTACGTTCTGGTATGCAAGTCCTTGAGGACCGTCTATTGAATGACTCTGACCTTGACGATAAGAAAGCGGATAACATTCGCTATCTAATCGATAACAAGAGAAAGGAGATAGACTCCATCTTGGCACTAGCAGCTCGTAGCACTGAGCGTGAACCTCGTGAACGCTTCGAACCAAGCCTTATAAAGCAGCTAGGTAACGCGAAGGCTGAGGCGGATTTCTCTACTAATGAGAGTACAGTGGAGACACTGAAGGCCTTTGACCAACTTAAGGAGTTTGCCAGCCTTAAGGATAAGCAGATGATGAATGACTTTATTCATTTCTGTGAGTCAGAGGAATGGAAAACTATCTTGAAGGCCTATGAGCCCAACTGGAAAGCCCTACCCTGGTGCCAGTTGCATGAGAATATACTTAACGCCTTCTTTGAAGATGCACGTGACCGTGAACTTCTAGAGTCTCGCAAGACCTTTGCGAACGATACTACTATTCGAGGTGCTCTAGCTCATATGATACATATAAATACTCGGATGGGTGGTCGTACCTATACTGGCGAATATTTATTAATTTGTCAGATGATGGAGACTCTGGGGTCTAGCCTTTTTAAGAAGGTCTATGATGATGTTATCACCTATTTATTTGCGATCTATGCCTTGGTCTGTCTTTGAGAAGATAGTTCAAAAACATACCAACTTGAGTACTTAGTATCTCGAGCTTTACCCAGCCCGCTAAGCGTATCGCGACAGAGAACAACACTGCGCGTAATACTAAGAAACCTCGCACTACTGCCGGAGGTGGTAATGGCTCTGCTTCTACTGAACCAAAGGGTGAAAGGAAGGAGAGAGCACCTTGCAAGAAGTGTGGTTACAACCTCATCAAACGTGATGGCAAGTGGAATGGTAAACACGACTCTGTTAAGTGTGCACCAGGCAAGCCAAACTTTGGGCACTATATGAAAGAGTGTACTACTTGCAAAGGTACTAATGGTTGGCACAAAGATGATTGTTAGGACATGCCGGACGTTCAAGTTAAGCACTGATAGTTTCATATGTGTCTACTAGAGAAAGATTATGAGAAAAGTTCAATAAAATCTATACCAAAGTTATGTAAATGGAGAAAAAGTTATAGCATTTTTTTATCCAGGGGCTGAAGTCTCTGCAATTTCACGCCGAGTAGCCTACGCTACAGATATGGCTATCCATAACGAAACAACTAATTTAATCTTAAGAAATGGCAAAGTTACCACTTGCGAAGACGCCATTAACTATGTACACATAATGTTGTCAGTAGAAGAGAAGTAAAGACTCACCTAATCGTTACTGACATGTCTCAGAAATACGATTTATTTATAGGTATGACTGATCTTCTCAGTTTAGGCATAACTCTCACTGGTCTGCCTAATGGGCTAGACCCAAATAAAGATCAGTCAGATGATAACATGTTAAAGATACCTAAACCTCCGGAAGGTGAAGCAAAAGATATGATTCCGCATACCGATATAATTATGGACTTAAATATACAAAACAGAAAGATTGCAATAACTGACTGGTGCATGTTTAAGTTCTCTAACGGGTACGTTAAGCTTGACTTAACAAACGTCGACTTCTCTAAGTTAAAGTGTCCTTCACATAACTACGTGAGTTGGAGACACAAAGACTTTGTCAAAACCCAAATTGAAGATTGGTTAAAACAGGGTCTAATTGAAATCAATTATGATGCAACCCCAGTTAACTTAGCTTCTCTTAGCGGTCGATCAATATAAATATGATGGAACGTTTAGTAAAACAAAAGTAGTACTAGATCTGCCGCCAATCAACAAATTAATTCCGCGACATAGTTTTCCCTTACCTAAGATAAGCGAGATACTACGAAAAATGTAAGGTGCGACTATCTTTTCCAAGGTAGAATTAGAAGCTGCATTCCATCAATTACAAATATATGAGCCGTATAGGAAATACTTTTCCTTTACTTGGGAAGGTAAGAAGTACCAGTCACTTACTTGGTTACAAGGTATCTACAGCAGGGGTAGAAATTGATCCTAGCAAGAAGCAATTTCTGTTAGATTTATCAACACCGATTACTGGAAGAGATGTGAACTCTGTGTGTGGGTTTGTTAACTTCTTCTCAGATTCGGTACCTCATCTTTCTCATTACTTAAAGCCTTTCAATCACCAACGGCTGCACAAAGGACCTTTGGGAAAGCTCTGGACTAAAGAATGTAATGATGCATTCAAGCTAGTCAAAAGTAAAGTAATGGACGCACCCATCATGCAATGCCCTGTGGATGGCGTCCCATTCCAAATAGCAACCGACGCTTCAGATCAAGCGGTAGGTGGAGTGCTATACCAAACGATAAATGGTAAACTACGTTACATACAATTCTTTAGTAAGTGTTATAATAAGAGTCAACGGAATTACCCAACCGTTAAACAAAAGCTCCTTGCTATAGTTACTGCGCTAAGACAGTTTAAAGACTACTTTTATGGAAGTTACTTCACTGTCGTCTGTGATCAAAAGTCTTTAACATATTTAAAAGACACAAACCCTGATTCACAGTTGGTGAGCCGCTGGCATGACATTATTGCTAAGTTCGCTTTTAACATTACACACATACCAAGAATACATAATCATTTTCCTGACATGCCCTTTAGGTCGTTGACTCATCCTAAAGGTGATGCCTTTCAACTTGACTTATCAAAGTATAATGTATGGGCTAACCCACCTTGGCAACTTATCGCACAGTTGTTAAGTTTTGTTAATATTACTAAGTCTACCATTACGCTGTGTTGTTCCTTACGTAGTTCCGATCCATGGATACATAAATTAATCATATGATACAAGACGAGCCTATCTATGTCGACCGTGAAACCGACACGTTTTTGTATCAGGTATCCTATTCTAGTAAAAAGACACCTTGGAAACACACCATCGTTTGTCGCATCGGTCCTACAGGTGCCACTAAGAGGAAACCCTCAACCGAGGTCTTAGCTAAACTAGTGGAGTCGAAGGAGTTTGAATAAAAGCTCTAGACTCGTACAACACACGCACGCAACAAGAATGCAGTCGAGGTAATGCCGATTGAGACGGCATTAGATCGTAAAAACATGGAACTAGCTAAGGCCATGGATCAAAGACTCAAAACTCTAAGAGAACCTAAAGCTCGCACTCAACTACTTAAAGCACTGTTTAAAGAACAGCCAGAAGTTGAGAAACAACTGAAGAAGATACTTCAACAATATAATGTTGTTAATTACGTATATCAGGAGTCTACCCCGCCTGATACTGAAGTTGCCCTATCTAACGGGACTATGGTTCATTCAGTCAGCGTTACACAGAATCTGACTGACTTAGAAGAGCTCGAGAGTAGAGTTAAAATAGTATATAATTTAACTCATCGAGCATATAAGCATACTTATAAGATGGCTGTTCGTGCAGGGCTTGATCACCCGGCGCTGAAACCTTCACATATACATACACAAATGCATCATTTTTTTATAGTCGAGCAACTTATCAAGAATGCTGCTAAAGACATGCACGCTCTTCTTCTCAAATAAATAGGTTGTACAGCACATAGTATCTGTATATATGAACGCGGACGAAGCCTTGGAGCTCTCTCATAGTCGAGCAGTTTGTCAAGAATGCAAAAATAGACAAGCGCACCCGCCTTGTGGGAAGATTTAAGTCATACAAAACGCATGGGAAGCCTTATACTCTCACAGTCTAGTAGCATAGCAAGAATACCAAAAGACAAGCACATTCGATACATTAATATGAACAAGGTTGTACACAGTACTTGTGTATATGAACGTGGAGGAAGCCTTGCAGCTCATTCATAGTCGAGCAGTTTATCAAAAATACAATATAAGACTGAGCGCACCCACCTCGTCAAATAATTTATGCTGTACATAGTAAATTTGATTACGAACGCATAGGGAGCTTTAGAACTTGCATTTTCGAGCGGCTTAATGCAATAAAAGACTTGAAGAATATAGGTTGTGCATACAAAGGAATTGTAAATATAAAGCGGAGAAAGTTTGAGAGTTCTCGAGACGGCCAGCCTGGGGCAAATTCTCTTATAACGCAAAGTGCTAAAGAATTGTGTTCACAATTACCGGATGCAATGCTGCAAAATAATCTTCGTTGTTTCAACCCTTATCAGAACCATTAAAGTAGATGTTTAATTTTATCTTCCACAAATTCCTCGCTAATC
>LUCW03000902.1:10000-32607 GCA_001586965.3 Sphaeroforma sirkka | reverse complement strand
ACACATACAAATATATATATATATATGAAATCTATTACTTTATATTTTAATACTATAGAGAGAGGGTGTTTGTTAGAGCTAATATAGTATTGTGTGTACATGTGTACGGCGTGGGTGATGTTAGGGTTTATGGGGTTGACTTGCCAGTGTGCACAAGCGTAATTGGACCTATGCAATGGAGAAGGTGTCACGAAGCTGAGGAGTTTAGCTTGGTTCAGGAAAGTCTCTGGAAGAGCTTTTTCGGAAAATTGGAGGCGGAGTTATAAATAGCGTCTCACATACGACCAGCACGATCCCGTACAGAAGGAGTGACCCATTGGGGCAATACAGCACACGATGCATATGTGCGTAGCCTGTTCTCAGGCAGATCAATCAGTGCTATAGACACAGACACACAGTTTGCGCTAGGCATGCGGTGGAGAGGGTTTTTGGGGATGGCTCTGCAACGATGATCTTAGATGATCTAAACCAGACGCATAAATTGTAGCCGAGTGGTCCACTGTGTCTGTTAGTCTCTTTATGGATACTCCACGGCCGAAGCACGGGTGCCAGGCGGAATTCGTCGTTGCTCTCACAGTGATATGGCGCAGAAGGGCCGGGCCGCTAACGACCGCTGTGCAAACGAGGGTGTTGCACAGCACCACGACGCTGGTAATAGGTTATGTGCCGTGGGGTTCGTGTGGGGTCATGTGCTGGGAGTTGTCTCACTGTTCACATGGGTGGTTTTGTTGGCAGTTGTACGCAGAGGAGACGGCATAATATACCAGTAGAATAGGCCGGCCGTTCAGCAGGACAGAATTGAACCTATCTCTATAGCTGAAGACGCGAGTGGGAGAACACGTATTGATTGATGTATGCCAGGCTCAATGGCGTTAAATCTAAAACGCTGTGCTGAGGACAAAAGCGAGGCACGTGAGTGGTACTACTGCACTTCCACTAAACGAGGTTTATGGCAGTGAACAGCTGATGCTAAAGCTATATTAAATCTTAGTTTCATAGTGGGGTTCTTCTAACTAGCGACATCTGTCTATGACTACTCCCATCACTGGAAAATAGACTAGCTAACTTGGATGTTCCTGTGGCTCGGCCCATGCGTAGTCGTGTGACAAGGGCCCTGTCCCATTGCGTGAAGAATAGGACCGCCGCGGCGATTTGCTGGCCAACATGCGACTGCACTAATCTGCTAAAGTGCTGCGATACAGCACATCCCGAACGGACTGTTACTTTGGTATCTATCATATGACACCTAGATGTACCACTGCATGCATGTTATGTCACATACATGAACATAAAAGTGAGTTCAAGGTAACAAATGATCTCAAAAACAGCAATAGACGGTGAATTGTCATAGACTCAGAAGATGGTCGATATTCGTCTCTGTAAGGCCGTATTGTTGGAGAGTACCAATGCTACGCTGCTGATCGTCATAGAGAAAGGTCCAGTTTCGAGTACTATAACCACCAGAGCCAAGCTCAGAGATTGAACCGGGAAGGAGATAAGATGATCGAGTCAATTCTTGATGCTATGTACACGAGAAGTATAATGAAGCCCCTACAATATCATTGCGTTGACATATATATATATATATATATATATATTAATAATACTAACAATAATAGTATATGTATATGTACAAATATGAATATCTATATATACATACACACACACACACACACACACACACACACACACACATAATATAATTATATATATATACATATACATACACATATACATATCCATACAAATACGCAAAAATAGACATAGACGTAGACATAGACACACACATTTATATATATTTATATATATATATATATATATATATATATATATATATATATACATACATATCATGTTATACATACATACATACATACATACACACACACATTATCAATATATATATATATATATATATATATATATATATATATATATATATATATATATATATATATATATATATATATATATATATATATATATATATATATATATATATATATATATATATATATATATATATATATATATATATATATATATACTTAAACTACCTACGAATTTACCACTTAAATACTAACTTATTGTATGTTCATTGTGTCATGGCAGGTTCTTGTACCTAACATACTTGTCAGTCAAGGAAAGCTCCATGTAAAGTGTACAAGCCGTACTGGTCACGAACAAAGGTATAGATTGAATTTTGTAAAATTCTTGTAGATAAAAAGTTAATCATCGGATTGCGTTGACCAACAAATGCAATCGGTTTGGCCAGAGAATAACGTTGTTACTATCTGTTGTGCAGAGATAGAAAATAGCGCTAAGTCCTTAGGTGGCTACTATATCAAAAAGAAAATATAACATACTAAATTGAGGCATATGATCATCGTATATTTAATAACAACTACTTGACCAGAATGTAAGCACATCCGGTGTGTGCTTGCTCGTATGTAGTCTACCACAGCCTACAGTTAAGTAATAAATACAGAAAGCATGGCCCTCTCTGGCCTCTTCACTCTCTCTCTACATACTATGTAGTATTTAGAGATAGCCTGTACGTAGACTTGCAGAGCCTTCAGGCCATCAGCTGACTGGAGCGGAACCAGGTTTCTCGCTTGTTTAATGGTTTAGGGTTTAGGGGTTTTTGAAGAGCAAACCTTCTATTTCTAGAAAGTGAGTCAGACAGTCAGTGAAGGCCCTGGGCCTGAGGGGCTATGCTCTTGCCTCTTTATCAACTATGCCGCTATGCAAAAGCTTATATTATAATATTAGTCATAGGGCCGGTCTTTTATACCAGTCCTCTGGTCTTCCGACTTCTTCGACGCTATGTAGGCCGTAGGGCCTTCCAAATCAAACCCTACGTATCAGCTTATTTTAAAATCCCACCACGTAAATAAATACTAAAAATACATAGCCTCCAAATCGAACATTATAAAATAAACTATAATTTAAATTCATTTGACGTAGCCAACCCATAATAAATTGGAATACATGGTTCATACTTCACATACTTACTGCTTCGCGAACCCTAAGGAAGGAGGCAGAGCAACAGATGTACAAGAACAGGTTGTAATGCCCAGCCATAGAAACTCGTAGCATACCGTTTAAATCAGTCAATTATACGTCTATATTGGAGTATATATTTATATCAAATGGGGGACAAACGAACTCAAATCCACGAGGATCAAAGGGAGCGCGCAACTCAGACACCCCGGGGTATCCAGGAAGACAAGAGAGCAGTAATGAGAGGTGTGTAAGGAATTCTGCAGAAAGCAGTGATGAGAGGTGTGTAAGGAGTCCTGCAGATGGCCTACTACACTGATAAGCGAATATGCATTTGTAATATTGACACAATACAGCAGTCGGCATCTGCACATGAAACGGCAAGAACTACTTCCATATGCTCAACGTATGCGTGATCGAGCGCATCGCTGGCGAAATTTATATATCATAGTAACTAAAAATAGGTACCAATGTCAATACGGGCATGTATACCTAATTAGGTTCAATATTCATTCGTTTCAAAATTCCAAATCTCACACACCTCAAAAAAAAACAATAACAAAATGTAGTCTATATGAACGCATTTAAATGTATATATACACACATATATATAAAATATATATATATATATGAATGATATATATATATACACACACACACACACACTCTCACACACCTCAAAAAAAACAATAACAAAATGTAGTCTATATGAACGCATTTAAAATGTATATATAATACACACATTGTTATATATAAAAATTTATATATATATATATGCGTGAATATATATATCACATCATCATCATCACATCATCATCATCAATATATATATGTATATATATATATAATAATATATATATATATATATATATATATATATATATATACATATATAATATGTATGTATATACATAATATATATATATATGTATATATATATATATATATATATATATATATATATATATATATATATTATATATATATTATATATATATATATATATATATATATATATATATAATATATTATATTATATAATATATATATATGCATAATATGTATATATATATACGCATATATATCATCATATTGCACGCATCATCATCAATAACAACGTATGCATCATCATCATGATACATATATATATGTAATAATGTATATATATATATACAATATATATATATATAAAATAGATAATATATATTATATCAATATCACAATCATACACACACACACACATCATCATACATCATTTATATATATATATATATATATATATATATATATATATATATATATATATATATATGTACATACATACATAATAAAATAAAGCATATTGATTTATATATATATATATATATATATATATACATGTATATATATATACACACACACACATACATTCATATATATATATATATATATATATATATATATATATATATATATATATTCATACATAGATATTATATATTTACGTATATATATATATATATATATATACATATATAGGGGCATTTGATATATATATATATATATATATATAATATACAGGGTATTTGTTATAGGTTTTGGGTTTGTATCATGATGTTTGTACATTGTATCGCAACTCAGTGTGGTTTGCGATGTGTCGATGTGAGACGGTGAATTTGGATTGATTTGATCCATGTTCATACTAAAGTTAGTCGACTCTATCCACAGACTAGTGACTGCGTGGGACATTCCATATATGATATATTATAGTTTTTTTCCTCACAAACGGACTATCTGTTAACTACGCTTGATCACAACTTACGCACAAACCAAGCACGCATAGCGCAGCCATTGACATCGCAACAAGACAAGCACTCCCCCCCTCCCTTTCTCTCCTAACCTGTCTTTGTCCATATATTCATATGTTTCTTTGACCTCTACAACTATCTGTAGTGCATCCTACCCCCGAAGCAAGCCTGTAGATGTGCCGGAGACGACAGAATCACCACTTATTTTCGGGTCACATGCCGAATCACCGCTGATGAGTGAACCCGTTGTAAAGCCTGAGAAAGAGAAGGGTAGGCGTTCGTGTTTGTGTGTGTGTTTAAAGGTTGAGTGTTTTATCGTATATGGTATGTCGCAATAGATACCTACATATCTTGGAATGTTCTGGGATTCATTTCAAACACCGTTTGATGTCACATCTGATGTTTACGTTTCATCGATAGTTAACGTATACGTACAACCTCCTTGTTATGTCGGAGATAGTCTATCGCGGCTGTCTACGCCAAGCACACACCTTCGTTTTGGAGACCCCCCAGCCTTTGTTTATTAAGAGTGTAATCCAATGTGATACGATACGCTCAAATGAACACAACCCTTAGCTTAGACATGTCTGGCTCAGCCTTACCCCCGAGGCCCATCTCTTCCCTTGTGCAGTGAAACTGGTGCCCACGGCATTTACGTGGAACCACAGGCCAGCGCAGAAGGTGTGGGTCACCGGCACGTTCAACGATTGGGGCAAGCGCGTAGAAGTCCCTCTCTCGGGAAGGTGCGTGAGGGTTGTGCGTAGCATCCTGCGCCTCTTTATGCGTCTGATTGCAAGATGCTATGAGTTTAAACGGATGTTACAGACCTTCACCGTACTGCGTATAGTATGTGTATGGTTTCAATTGTATAGTATGTATATAGTTCCATATGTGTAGTATGTGTATTGTTTCATATGTGTAGTATGAGTATGGTTTCATATGTATGATGTGTATGGTTTCATATGTATAGTATGTGCATGGTTTCATATATATAGTATGTGCATGATTTCATATGTCTAGTATGTACATGGTTTCATATGTATAGCATGTGTATGGTTTCTTATATATTTTATCTGTATATTCTCATATATATATTGTATCTGTATGGCTGTATGTACTATGTACTGCGTGCGACTCTCTCGTTGTACATTATAGCACACATTGCTCACATTCCAAGTACACCCACACAGTCAGGAAGAGTTCTCTCTTACTCTGGATCTTCCCGTAGGCACCTACCAATACAAGTTCATCGTAGATGAGGAGTGGTGCTACAACCCTGACCAGCCACAGATCAACGACCGCAGCGGCGCCGTAAACAACATTGTGGAGGTGGTGGATGAGGACGATGAGTTCGACTTTGAAGGTGTGTGGTAGTTGTGTGGTGGTGTGGTGGCGTGATTGTGTGGTAGTGGCGTGTGTGTGGGGTTGTGTGGTAAAGAGTGGTTTTGTGGTAGTGGTGTTTGTGTGTGGTAGTGGTGTTTGTGTGTGGTAGTGGCGGTGTGTGTAGTAGTGGTGTGTGTGTGTAGTTGTGTGGCAGTGCGTAGTGTTGTAGTGAAAGTGGATGTGTAATTTGTGTGGTAGTGGTGTAGGTTTTGTGGATGCGTGGTAGTGCGTGCGCGCGTGCGATCCAGGTAGTGATGTGATTTGTGTGGTTGTGCGCATGAAAGTGCGAGCGGCGTGGGTTTGTGGATGCGTAGCGGCGGTAGTGTGTGTGTGGTTGTGTAGTAGCGATGTGGTTGTGTGTGTAGTAGTAGTTGTGTAGTTGCGGTGGAAATGATATTATGTGGTAGAAATGAATTGTGTAGATAGAGATTGTGTGCGCGTAGCATATGTGAGGCGCGCGCATTGTGGCGTAATAGTAATGCAGCAGTTAGTAGTAAAGTAGTAAAATGATTTGGATGATCGTGTGCAGTGGTGTAGCGCGCGATGGATGCGTGATCGCGGTAGCGGTGTGTGCGTGATTGTGTGTGTAGCAGCGATGTATCATGCGTGGTTGTGTAGTAGTGGCGTGTAGGTTTGGATGTGCGGTAGCGGTGTGTGTGTGTGGTTGTGTGGTAGTGATGTGATTGTGTGGCAGTGCGTGCGGTTTGTGTGCGGAAGATAGCTGTGCGGCGAAATAGTTGTGTGTGGTAGTGAGTGGTTATGTGGTTATGTGGTAGTGGAGTGTGTTTGTGGTTGTGTGGTAGTGGTGTGTGTGTGTGGTTGTGTGGTAGTGGTGTGTGTGTGTGGTGGAGTGGTTGTGTGGTAGTGGAGTTTGTGTGTGGTTGTGTGGTAGTGGTGTGTGTATGTGTTTGTGTGGCAGTGTTGTGGTTGTCGACCTTCGGCACCTCATCTCTGCCCTGTCTTGTGTGCGTGCTGTTATTGCTGTAGGGGTTGTGAGCACCCCTGTGCATATGCCACCACTTCTCCATGTACATACGTTCCCACTCACCTCTCTTCTCCTGTCGGCACCTCATCTCTGCCCTATCTTGTGTGCGTGCTGTTATCGCTGCAGGGTTTGTGAGCACGCCTGCGGTGGTGAGTTCACCTCCAGGTAGCTACGCCCAGGAAGTGCCGGCGCTTAACGCCAACACTAAACCACCGCCTGTGCTGCCAGCATATCTCATGCAAGGTGAGTGCCCTGGCCACACAAGGTCGCTTATGCATAAGTAGGTTGCGCTGTTGTGAGTGGGGTTGTTGATTGTGTCGTCAGAGGCTTTGCGTTTGCAGTCGGTGTTGTTGCTGTGAAAGTATTACGTTTACGGGAATCGGTATGCGATGTACTTCGCCTTTGCAGAGCTTTTGGTGTCTGACTCGCGAATGAAGATCTGTGTATCTTAAACGCTTTTCATTATTAGTGTAGTCGCTGTTTATCTATAAGTACGCATGCATCTACAATCCATCTCTTGGCTGTTTATGTATCTATACCACTTTTTATTAATAGTGTAGTCACTGTTCATCTATAAGTACGTATGCATCAATAGTCTATCTTTTGGCTGTCTGTTTATTTTAACGTTTTGTATCAATAGTGTAGTCACTATGGGCACGTATGTATCTGCCTGTCTGTCTCTTGGATATCTTCTGGTATTAATATTTTTAATCAATACTACTGTTCATCTTTAAGTATGTATGTCTCTACGTGCCTATCTCTTGGCTGGTGAATCCAATTGGATAGATATTCAGCATTATTCTATTACGTACGAGTCTCCAATGTGCGATCAAGCGTCTATTCAATACGTATTTTTCACTACTGCTCCTACCTCTCATTCGGATACAGTACTGCTCAACTGTGACCCCGTGTCTGAAACGGACCCAACCCTTTTGCCCATCCCCAACCACGTGATGCTTAATCATTTGTATGCACTGAGTATAAGTGACGGTGTTATGGTACTCAGTGGCACCAACCGATATGTACAGGTATGCACCAGCTATTTTGCTCGGCTGTGTTGGTACGCGCATCGCTTTATGGGTATATATATATATATATATATATATATATATATATATATATATATATATATATATATATATATATATATATATATATATATATATTATATATATTATGTATATATATGCATGTATATATATGTATATATATTATATATATATATATATATATATATATATATATATATACATATATACATATATATATATATATATATATATATATATATATATATATATATATATATATAATATACATTATATATATAATATATATATATATATATATATATATATATATATATATATATATATATATATATATATATATATATATATATATATATATACATATATATATATATATATATATATATATATATATATATGATTATATATATATATATATATATATACATGCACCGTTGGGTGTGTGTGTGTTAGGTTAATGCCATATCGCACCACTAATGTGCACGGAGACATCTCAGAGTGCGTGCATGCACGTATCAGCAGCTGGCCACCCTAGTTTTTTGGTGTTATCCTCTCAGTGTGCCTGTGTAACAAGTGCCGTAGTAGTAACCGCCGTGCTCAGCAGTAGTACTCTAGTCTGCGTATACCATTCCTTGTATTTGTATCTGTTGTTTCGCCAGTGGTGTATATCTTGAAAACGTTCCACAACAAAACTCCATTTGCGACCGAACTATCGACCTTGCTATGCTGAGCTGTGCGATCGCCAGCGTGCCAGAATTGAGTTATCTATACTCATATTCTGCTTGCGAATCGGGCGTGTTTCCGTTCGTGTGGTGATATATCATGGCATGCACTGCCGTAGTACCCTTAGTGGACGGGACCATTGAGATGTTTGTGCTAATAACAAACGTGTATTATACCTGCATCGGGTTTGAGTCATTGATGTGATCGTACACTATTATTGTACGCAAGATACCTAAAATCATTTGTTTGTACGTATCAACCGAAAGTAGGTATCGCTCAGTCTATATTAGGGATGTGTATTTTTACATCATTTTTCATATACGTCTCTTGATTAGAGGCACAATCATGACGTGTGTTGACATTAAAACTTCACTTCCAGATTCCAGAACTGGAACCACAATTCTAAACCAATTCTTCGTTCCGCATTGACTGACACTTTCAT
This sequence comes from Sphaeroforma sirkka, assembly GCA_001586965.3. NCBI lineage: Eukaryota > Ichthyosporea > Ichthyophonida > Sphaeroforma > Sphaeroforma sirkka. The sequence continues at coordinate 23,232 of LUCW03000902.1, read as the reverse complement.
TTTCATTTTTATTTTGCAGAAATATGTTACGATTGTATTGTACCGCCCCGTCGACTAGTAAGGAAGTGGTCAATCCAAATTTATAAAGAACCTACCTATCTTTAAATTCATATTCTGCGCATAATTGTATTTGCGTGTGTAGTAATCGGTGCTTTTACATGAATTATGAGCTCACCGCTGGTTACTATGGTGATCGTCTGGTATTATTGTAGTTCTGAAACAAAATAGTCCCTGTTCGCCTTGATAATTTGAGTTTTGGGATTTTTGGCGTAGCGTACATGAAGCTTCATGCGCGAAAAATTACCAGTCCTGCTATACAACTCACTAGTATTTTGACCTTTATAAAGGGAACTCGAAATATTTATATAAATCGTGTTTTGGCCTAGGAGGAAACTAAAAATATATAAAATGAAGTGTTTTGACCTATAAGAAAAAATTGATCTCCCTGTGAGCAACGCGACTGCGTCATCGGGAGCTGTTCTGGCAGCTACGATGGCACCAACATAAAAAAGATGGTAGCAACGAGACAGCGTAGACATGGTGGGTGCTTTTATGGAAAATTCAGTACGTGTATTTCTACAGTTCAACTATCACATCAAAATCTGCTGGTGAACCGGGTGATATGGGTCAATTTAGAATCGTAATTAGTCGCGTGATTAGAAAGATAACTTCGCATTGTATCTTCAAATACACTAGCCGTATATTCATCTGTTTCTGAACAATTACGTATATGATCACTGAGCCACGATTTTGTTGTGAGCGTGAAGTTATTTTCAAACGTCACTATTTTTTTTTTTTAAGTCTTAGATAAATTCAAGTCTTTATTTGTTATAATCTGTTCCTTCAGTGAGGTCAACTCTATGCCGAGGACTAGAAAGTTCCACCGTGAATTTCTTACCACTGCAACACTATCCGACTTTCGGTGTTTTTGCCTTCTTCTAAAGTCTTCATAGCTGCGTTCACTTCCGAAAATGGCATAACCTCGACATCGCAGTCGATACCTCCAACCGCCGCCAATCGCAACATGTCGGTGGTATTCTTGGAACCGCAAACAATAGAGCCAACAATTTTCTTAGCTGTGAAAACCAACGGAATGAAGTTATAGTTGAATGTGGCAGTGGACACCTCGGGGAGACCCAGGCGGCAGTAGGTTCCACCGAAACATAGCAAGTCCATCCAAGGTGACATATCACCATTCTCAGGTGCATAAGGGCAGGTGTCTAGAATGAGATCAAGGGAACCGGCAGCTGACTTCATCTCTTCCTCACATTCGGTCGCAACGAAATGCTTAGCACCCCATTCCCTTGCCTGTTCCTCCTTTTTATGGTTGCGAGACAACACCGTAACCTCAGCACCCGCAGCAGTCGCAAACTTGACTGCAAGATGCCCAAGACCACCAAGAGAACGTACACCGACACGGGTTCCTGGCTTCACGTAGTCTACAATTGGTTCCCACACAGTGATACCACCGCACATAAGCGGCGCTGCTCGCTCCAGATTCATCGACTCTTCCAGCTTGAAAGCAAACTTTTCCTCGATACGCATTTGTTTGGCGAAGCAACCCTTCATACTGGCATCATCTTTGCCCCAGCATCCGGCTCCAGATGCGAGATATGTACCTTGGTAACCCTTTTCGCACAAGTTGTCCTTGCCCATCATGCACGATCTGCATGAGCCACACGAGTCTCGGATCCAACCAATTCCAATGTGGTCTCCTACTTTTAAACCGTTCACTCGCTCTCCAATATGGGTGACAACACCCACACCTTCGTGACCCATCACCATTGGGTATTGAGCGATACCCCAATCATTGTCACGCATGTGCAGGTCCGTACCACACAGACCAACAAATTTAACATCAACTTGCACTTGCGTTGGCGTCATGTCTTGCATCACAATTGTCTGCAGCTCGAGAGCAGCACCTTTGGATGGTACAACCCAAGCTTGGGTCACGTTGATTGCTCCTTGTCCAACCATTTTGTATTGTATCTCTATATGTTTTGAATTAAATGCGATAATATGATTGCATACAAATATGTCTCGCCACGTTTTATAGTCGTCAATATGGTTCAGTTTCACACCGAGCCCAGTTTGACATTAAGACACGTTGTACGCACAATAGAAATAATTGTCCGCAACAGGCTGATGCTGCCTCTACTAGTACTGGTCCTGGATCATTGGATGTATGTGACTTTATTTCAGGATGCTATGGGGGAGGGGTCAAAACTCAAGGCAGCCCCTAAAAACCGAGAGGGCAACAAATTCAACTTTCGCTCTTCTGATCTGGATTTATTATTTTATTTTTCTGTAAATAAAGGAGGATGCATCATGCAACTCATCGGACAAGTCGGAGTATTTGTAGTGTTAAAATATTTACATACAATATTTGAATATTTAGATCAATATTTAAATGTTTACGTTTCATTGGATTTATTGCTTTTCTCTTTTTTGTTTTTAAAAAAAATGACAACACATGAACTAAAAAACAAATATAATATATATATATTTATAAATCCCCCCTTCCAAGTTCCATGACCCATGGGGGGCTAATGGCTGAGGCCTGAGGCGCTGAGACGGCTGAGCGCCTGGCGGCCTAAGGGCTCTTCACTGTCTTCAGACTTCAGCCTCTAAGAGACTCTGGCGCCTCTGCAGTCTGCACATCAAAGTGTATTATTTATATATTTTTGAGCGCATGTGTATCATACATATTTAGTTTATTAAATACATACATACAATACAAACAAAAAAACAGCACCTTGTGGCTTGTGCTAGTGAGCTGGCCAGTGGCCACAGGGCGGCACAGTCTCGCAGCGGTGGTGGCTGACTCATGACTGGCTGGATTAAAAATTATAAATAATAGAGTGACATTGAGAGTGCTTTTTTGTTTTGTTTTTTTTCGCGTGTTTTGGAGCGGCGGAGAAGCGCTGCTTCTGCGGCCTGTGAGACTGTGAGTGCGGACTGCGGACTGCGGAGTTTTGGACCTGGCACTCTACTACTCGGGTAGTCCGGGTAGTCCGGGTCCATACCACATACGACCCTTGGCCTTACGCCGCCTTAGGTCTATGTGAATATTGTTCATTGATATGAGATCTGAGATCTGAAACGCCAGCCTCGGCTCATAGTTCGAGAGTCGAGAGTCGAAAGTCGAGAGTCCAGATTCGAGACTTGACATTCATGACTCGACACTCTTGTTGAGACTCATGTGACTGGACTGTGACAGCGTTTTAACTTAAAGAATCCCCTATCCAATGAATCGCGGGATAAAGGTATTTACATTTTGCCATCGGCTTATACGTGGCAAAATTTCATAGAATTAGGTCTCAGAAATATAATATTTTTAAAAAAGTAAATAGTAAATACTAAATGGTCTTTGACTATACAACACCCGTTGGTATAAAATTATTAACGCCCAAGCCCGTGTTTAAAGCCGCATCCACCATCCGGTCCATTCGCAAAGGTAGGGTCGATATTCATAGTGTGTACACTTTGCAAATTTTCATAGCCATGTTCTAAATATACAAGAGAAGGCAATGTATGATCGTGCATACCTGCACTGTAGTTCAACCATGTTGAATTTGTTTTGCCCCGTTCTGTTTGTAAATTTCAGGTCCAGGGATTTTGTCCTGTTCCCAGTGTTCGGTGATTTCATTGCCTTCTGTACTTTTTTTTTTCACACGGTTCATATACATAGGAATACTAGAGGGCTCAGGCGTTGATAATTGTATAGTGACGGGTGTCGTATAGACAAAGTCCCAGGGGATACAAATGTATAGTCATATTTTTAAAAGCAAATACTTATTTAAAAATTTTGTTTTTCAACAATAAATATTTACTGTAAATATATAAAAATAAACGCTATTTATTAATATTTATTGTAATATTCATATTTTTTAGAAAGATTTAAAAAGTAATTAGAAGGGATGAAGCAGTTTCGAATGCAAAGACCTTTAACTTTGAGAGTCGAAAGAGTTAAGGACTCAAATTAGTGATTACAAATCATTGAAATCAATGCTGCATTCAGCATTGCTACTCTGCTGCATGATACCGATGATCGAAAACGATTCTAATTGGCCATCCTTTAGTAAATTTCATTGATGGAGCATTTATATAGGGGCTAGGAATAGTAGGAAACTGATAAAAGTAAAAAGGTAATATGAAAAAAACAAATAGGTTATAAACTTCATAGTTCATACGTATGAATGTAACTATGTATGCATATGACTATAATTATGTATGAATTTATAAGGCTTTCTCCGACTCCACCAGAGTTGAGTTAGTATTTATGTAGAGCGGAATATCGACTTCTCTTCAATAGAATCGATACTTAGGCGGTTCGGATGTGCTACTTTGTTTTAGGCTCCCCCCCCTGGATTTTTGGATTTTTGGCGGATTTGTTAATTTTAAATCTGTAGTACATATATGACTTTTTCTGGCCCCTGTGACAGCCTAAATTTGTATCAAGTGGTCATCAGTTTCGTAGACAATAAAATTATTTATTTTGCCGGCCCAATGTACAAACAAACACTGTAGAGTGAGTGTAGACATCAATTTAATGTAAAAACAAGCATCTGTACTAGTATATTGCTTGCATAGCCCTAAAAATAGTTCGTTTGTTCTAGACTATCAGTTAGTAAACCACCTATCCGGGAAAAGGAGGAGTTCGCAAGCTTATACGGTGTGACCGTGAGTACAACGATTTCTTTCGCAATCGACGGTGTCGAGGCTTCTGAGCTGGCCGCTGATGTAGTCATGACTTCTGTATACCTGCGGATGTCTTGTGGATGTTGTTGTATTGCAGACTAGTAGTATCATGGCGATTCACTATATAGATACCAGACTGGAGAAGTATATTTTTTACTTATTATCATTGAATTGTGACAAACACGATTCAGTTTCCAATGTATGTTTTTATTTATGTTCTGTAATGTGTATCGTATTGTGGTACAAGTAGGAGAAATTGTACTGTGGCAGCATTTGGTATGATTTGATTGGTCCAGACCATGGTCAGGGCCAGATTTATATTTTGTTATCCCCCCCACCCCCTTTCTGATTTTGGGGCCAAAATAAACCCTAAAACAAAGTAGCACATCCGAACCGCCTTATAATATTTGTTCAAAAAAATACAAGAACAAAACTCGGAAAAAATCAAAATTGTAATACAGATGCTTGCTTTTAAAAAAACTGCACAGGAATTGGAGAAAATATAGTGAATTCAGATCACACATGTCTTGGTGATATTGCTTAGACCGCACTGACAAGTAGTTCAATTTATAATTGAAAGCAAGTACAATATGAAGTCACCCTATAATATACACGCACACGCACAACACGAACACACAAATTTACACACGCACACTATCACATACACACACCCACACTAGAACACACACACACTATCACACACAAAGGATTCCCTTACGACGCTACCAAACAGCAGACATATTCTCCCACAGTCATGCTTCTCACAATTCTATAAAATCGTATATATATATATATGGCATCTCAGAGTATGTACATGTACATGTCGGTAACTGGCCACCTGGTTTCTTGTAATTCTAAGCTGTGTTATTATCTCTGTGCCTGTTTAATAAGTGCCGTAGTAGTAACCTACAGCTGTTATACCCATTCGGTGTGATCATCAGTAGTACTCAGGTCTGTGTATGATTTTCCCTGTATTTGTACCTATTGTTTCGCCAGTGGTTTATATCGTGAACACATTCCATAAAAAAGCTCCATTTGCGACCGAACTATCGGACTTGCGATGCTGAGCTGTACGATCGCCAATGTGTTGGAATGATGTAATCTATACTCATATCCAGCTTGCAAACCAGGCGTGTTTCCGTTCGTGTCGTGATATATCATTGCATGCACTACCATAGTACCTTTAGCGGACGAGACCATTGATGGCCAAATATTTGTGCTAATAACAAGCATGTGTATTGTTTCTGCATCAGGTCTGCGAGTCATAGATAAGGTTTCATGCTATTTTCGGACGCAAGAGACCTAAAACTATTTTCTGTACGTTTTAACTGGAAGTTTAACCGGAAGTAGGTGCCGCTCAGTCTATATTTAAGGAATGTTTGTATTCACCTATCCTTTCAAGGCACAGTCATGAAGTGTGTTGACATAACAACTTGTTTTCCAGATTCCAAAACTGGATCCACAATTGTAAACTAATTTTGTGTTCCGCATTGATACTTTCATTATTTATTTTATTTGCAGAAATAAGTAACGATTGTATTGTATTGACTCGTCGACTAGTAAGGAAGTGGTCAATCTCAATATATAGAGAACTTGCCTACCTTTGAAATCATATTTTACGCTTCATTGTAATTTCAAACACAACCGTGTGTGGGAATCAGCGATTTTATATGAATTAAGAGCTCGCCGCGGGTTACCATGGTGATCGTCTGGTTTGAATGTAGTTCTGATAGAAAATAGTGCCTGTTCGCGTAGCCCTTTCAAAAAAAGTAAAGAAGGCTAGGCTGTTCGCTTTAATAATTTGTATGAGTTATTTTGGTGTAGTGTGTATGAAGCTTCATGTGCGATAAATTACCAGTCCTGCTATACTCATCAGTGTTTTGTCCTTAGGGAACTCAAAATATATATATCAAGTGTTTTGGTCTGTGAGAAAACTCAAAACAATATAAGATCATGTGTTTTGACATATGAGGAAACTCGATCACTCTGTGAGGGGGTCCCCTCAGGAGCTATAATTATGGCTCGGACATAAAAAAAGATGGTAGCTATGAGCGGGTGGGAGTGTGTATGGTGATATCCTTACTTGTATTTCTATCGTTCAAGTATCACATCGAAATCTACTGGTGAATCGTGTGATATGAGTCAATTTAGAATCGTAATTAGTTAAATATACATACACACACACACACACACACACACACACACACACACACACACACACACACACACACACACACACACATATACATATCTATATATATATATATGTGTGTACGTGTGTCACACGCGCGTCTATTTCAACTATCATGTTTATAAACGTACAACGTATATAGTCATGCAGTAACGAGCCTATATATATATACTAGCACGGGCACTTTTAGAGATAGGACAGGCTACTTTGGTTGAGCGTTGTCCGAGGTTTCAGGGGATACAAATGTCTCATGCACTGTATTTATTGTCATCATTGTTAGTTATTTATTTCGGTCGCTATGTATTTACTTTCCAAGGTTTTGGTTTCCCGCAGGGTTTGCATTAAAATAAAATATTCCTGATATGTACATATCTATTTTTTATATAAAAAATAAGCCTCCCGTTGTTAATTTAGGAGAGTCTATTGAGACTATGTAAGGAGAATCTGTATTCATATCCACTATTCCGCTTGTCCACTGCATCGTATTCTATTCATATACACACATACTGTTTACCTCACATTAGATACTGAGCTGTGTGTTAACTATCACACTCCGCTAATATGTGTGAGGTGAAAACGCAGATATTGAATTAGTTCCGTGTGCTCTTTCGAGTCTCGGGTTGAGCTAGGCACGGAGTACACAATTCAAACGCAGTCTTCTACCGTACAATGACCACAGTCATATGTCACATATATAGGCACACGGCTGTATGTAGTTCACTTTGTCGATCTAACATATGATCGGCGATATCAGGTGTCGACCTCCACTTACAGTTATACACCACACAACAAGCTTGTAGCCGTATGTGACAGTTTATACGCCTTCCATGCACTTGTGTAATCGCACGCTCCCTACTGCATTATGCTTACCCGATGGTGGCTTGTGGGTAGTCTGGCGTCTCTTCTGGTAGCGTTCACCTTCAATGCCATTGTTGCGATACTTAATCAAGATCCCATGTTCAGCAAACAGGCTAGGAGAGAGGGCACGGCAAGCGCACTGATGATGTATGTCTATCTATCAGATATAGACTGAAACTCGTTTGATGGTGAATGTATAGTAAAAGCACTTGATTTAATGATGATGTAGAACAACAAAAGATTGGAAATATGTATGAATGTCTATATGACCTTCCGTATACACTAGTTTTGTCATCATGCACAGAGCTGGATCTCTAATGTACACGAAAGTGTTTCCTAGTATTTGAAGAAACTTCGTATAGAGATAGTCTTTTTCATCTCAAGATGGCAGTAGCATACTTTGTTATTAATCAATCGTATAGTACACGAAAGTATCATCGTGCATAGCTTTTGAATAATCATTGTACGATACACGAAAGTATCATCGTATTGAACATTAAGATACTACAACGGCATGTGTAATTGGACACACGGCACGCAGCAGACACTTGTCGAGTTCTATGGCTGGTATAGCGTAAGTCATAGATAAATAGAATCAGGCTGATACCACTCAGAGATCCATGTGTGCGTCTGCTATGTGCATGCGGTACGTTTCGAGTGCCCAGATACAGATGGCTCGGCACGCTTCACATCAAATTCTCAATTTAATATATGCTCTACCCACCATATCTGACATTAAGGTGTGATCGACACGTAAGGTGTGATTTATTGAGTTTTCAGCAATGCTAAGATCGCTGTAGATGGCACTAATGCACTTTCCTGGCACATGAGCGAATGCACGCTGAGATGTCTGTGTAAATACGCAGGCAGCTACACAGTAGTCACTAGCCTAAAACTAAATGCAAAATAAATGTAGTTTGTGCCTTGTGCACGGATGTGCACACTTTCGTGTGGAGCAAGGCACACTTTCGTGTGGAATAAGGCATCTGAGTAGCTTGTGAACAGATGTCCAGAACCGTTTAGTATGGATTGTTTGTGTATCGCGTCTCAGGTACGCTATGTACGCACTATTTGATGGTGTAGCTGTGAGGATAGACAAGCAGGTATGTTATAGCCTCTATTTAATAGTGTCGCTGTGAGAATAGGCCAGCCATACACACTCTTCAGTAAGATTTGCAGTGTCCTCTATCAACATGGCACTGATATGATAAGACTCTATTGTCCCAGCCAGTACCTTCCATCAGAGATGCGTCACAAGACCGACATGTGGCATGCTTTGTATTTCAGGTACATACATTCACTTACGCATTTACCCTCCCCCCTGGATGCCTTGTCAATTCTTGCACGCACACGCCACTCTTACGCACACGCCACTCTTTCTCACACGCCACTCTTACGCACACGCCACTCTTACGCAAACGCCACTCTTACGCACACGCCACTCTTACGCACACGCCACTCTTACGCACACGCCACTCTTGCGCACACGTGTCTATCTGCTGTGTAGATACGCCAGCAGTGCGCTGCAGCCATTGAATTGGTGGGCAGGACCTACAGCCGTGTCACCGCTCAGAAGAGACCCATTGCTGACCACACGCCCCACCTGCAGGAAGGTGAGTCTAGTAACTAAACTGTGATCTATGATTTCCGAGCTAGTTGCTTGAGTTGTAGTCTGCGATGTGTAAAGTAGTTGGTTGACCTGTGACATGTGAACTAGTTGGTTGGCCTGTGACCTGTGGAGTATTTGTTTGACTTGTTCTCTGTGTACTAGTTCGTAATCTATAGTCTGCGACATATCTCGGTTTGTGATTTGTGAACCGAACAGCTACTCGACCGATGGTTCATGCCGTGCAGTTGTTGGTTGTCGCATTTTGGCGAAACTTGAGACACTCTTTGGTCTCAGTTGTGGGCTCTCTGGTGCATTGTTACTGCGTTGCCAAATCAGAGTATAAAATATCTATCTATCTAGGGCATATCCATCATATATATCATCTGAGGCTAGCTTTAGGTTCAATAGTACAGGAGAAGGTATGTTATGACACAGGCTCACGATTGACCTGCCAGAGGTATGGTCATATATAAGATCACAGCTTAAAACAGCGTCTGGTTAGAAGTTGGTTGGTACATAAGTTCCTTAGATTATATAAGTGTATATACCGAGTGAGCTAGTGAGTAGCATCTTATACTGCTAACATGTTTAATATTGTTTGAGAATTGAAAGCTGTTCGTTGGTCTGCGTATGCAACACGGAGTTCGTTGCTGCCTGAGCGCCATAGCACGTCATAGAGAAGGCTCATAGAAGAACACGAAACATGCACAAAGCTTTATACCTACATGCGTTTGGTGCGGGATGGTGGTAGTATTGGCTGAGGGGTTTTTCTGTACTTATCGACACACACACTATGTCCTTGGCCAATCCTCACTTAGAGACTAGAGCCTGGCGACAGAGTGGAGTCAGCCATGCACACATTTCAACTGGTGGAGATGATCCGTGATGTGGGTATGACTTGCACACAATCGAGTCGTGTGCGCGCGGTACACTATTGGTCTGTGTAGACTGGCGAGTTTTGGTCCGTATTCGCACGGTTAGACACATATGCGATAGGCACCATCTTAGCCTTGTGTATTGACATATGCATGTATTAAGTTTGGTTCATGACCCGTATCTGCATATAGTCAATACGCTATCACAAGTCTTTTTCTTTAAGATTCTGAGCTATGTGGTGTGGTTTTGCAGGTTTGGCATTGGGTGTGTATCATACGCATTAAACGCGGCATCGCGAGACATGTGTATCTTCTGATACGCTACTGCGTACTATTGTAATAAGTAAACGCGAGTGAACCTGTGAACCTGCCCATTCCGGTAGTCTATAGTGCCCAACCATACACTCAAACTCAAACCCTAAAACCCAAACATACAATACACGCAATTCTCCAAGAATAACCTGGACCGGCTGTATGCCTCGACCCCAGGTGCTCTAACCAACAAATCTCCCACACTCTCCCCACAGCTGTTGTCGTACCAAACAGTGACGAAAACGCTTCCAGTGACGTGGGTCGTAGTAGTGCCAGTGGCACTAGAACACATGGGAGACCTCAGCGTGGCATGAGTCTTTCGTATCCGTCGGTGGACTTGGCTGTGTATGACTACATAGGTCAGGCCAGCGACACAGGTCAATTCCAAGGTGTGTGTCACGCCAGACGTCCGCTTGCAGAAGATTAGTATGTGAACACGAGTTAATTGAGTCTGTTTTGTGTGGGTAACAAAGATAGAAAGATAATGCTGGTATACACGTTTGCAAGTCCTGGCAGGAGGCTCTCCTAATGCGACTATTTTGTTACATAGCACGTGTCTGTGTGTCTGGTTTTTTGTTGTGTGGCTGTGTGGGTTGAGGTGTGTATTATATATGTAGTTAACATCAATTGGTAGCAAAGGTTTGTACACTTGTGTTTACTATCCATCTGTCGCCCGGTTGTCTGCCCAATTATTGCCGTGTTTGCTTGTGAAATCGATTAGCGTTTTCGTCGTCTCACCTCACTGCCTATGCATGGTGTAAAGGATGTGTATGTGATGGGTGTTCCTATACATGCCGGACACTTCAGCAACCGTTCATGAATCTCATTTGTAACTACAATTCAACAGACAGAAGGACTAACCATACACTCAACGAATAATAAAGCTATATATATTTGTACAATGATCGCTACCTGAATACCACCATACACAACTCCTGAATACGCACAACAGTCGTGCTACTGAAGCCCACAATGCCTGGGTTAAGCTAATCATCCGGCCTTTGTCACGTCTCACAGATAGTGTACTGCTAGGCGAGTTGTGGCCTGCAATGTACGATGCTGACGGGCTTCGCGACCGCGTCTTTGACATGAGTCTTGATTGGGACACAACGAGTACTGTGCTAGCTACTGTAGTAGGACCACACAATTACTTACGGTTGGGCCAGGAAGAGTCACTTGCGGTGTCTGTAGATGAGGATCGATGGTTGAGGCTGGAAGCTTTGGAGGTGAGCTATGTATACATACATATAGTTATATATGTATATACATATAAAACTATTGACAAACATATATATAATTTATATACAGAAACATATATATATATATATATATATATATATATATATATATATATATATATATATATATATATATATATATATATATATATATATATATTTATATATATATTTATATGTATATATATATCATATATATAAACATAAGGTCCACTTAGCTACTATGACCACCTTGACTCTGTGACATATTAACCTTCTAGTATATCCTACGTCAGAGCACACAAAATTCGCGGTAGGACCCAATATAGAGGCGAATAGTATTTGTGCAAGTATAGTAGTGATTGAGATTAGGTTCAAGGTGATGGGCTGTACAGCTGTTTATAGTATTATTGTCGATGATTGTGTATCTGGCATCTCAACATGTCACACGTGCAGTTGCCCGTGGTCGTAGTCAATTGTGCAAGTGGTACGTACGACGCTTCTACACTGAATAGTTGTAATTGATTCTGAATCGAGACAGATTGGCGAAGTGTGATCTTCTCTGAGGTATGTCAAACGTTGTGTTTCTTAGCAACACCACCCTCATACATCTAGTCATAGACATTACGCCGTGGATGCTGAAGTTTTTGTGTACGTGCAGACCCTTAGCCGGTACACTCTTGACCCTAAATTCAAGAACCTGTAGCCGTACTTTCACAAAGTTGTGTATATTCTGATGTGGTGTTTGGCTCTTCCCTCGTCTATAGACCAGATATGTAGTCGGTGAGCGGTTTGGTAAAGGAGCGTATGGCGAGGTGTGGCGGGCTACTCTTAACAGGTACGTGGGGTTTGTGTTGTGAATGTGAGGTGAAATGCATATATATATATATATATATGTATATATATATATATATATATATATATATATATATATATATATATATATATTATTTAGTGTTATGTTCTTTGTGTTTGTTTTGTTCGTTTTAAGCTATCGTATACTAACAGTGCTTGGGGACGACACAGAACGCGTATGGAAAACTCATCACAATATAGACTCGAACGCAATGTACACACCTAGTTGATTTGCTGGATACAGACACACAATAGCCCAACTCACTGTCTTTACCCCGGTATGTTTTATGACTTTCTGACGAAAATACTAACGGACCCGGGTCAGGGTAGGCGAAAAACATAAGTGCACGTACTGAAACGTATGAGTGTCAGAGTGTGCTCGATGGACTTCGGTGTTGTGGCTGTGACAGCTGTGACTGTAGCGCACGATCGTGCTCTCGCACTAATGAAGCAGTTCATCGCCATTTCACTTTTGCATACAGAGAGGAGTATGTGCTGAAGCGAATGTTTTTGGAGAAGGGTAGCGCGGTGCGGCTGAGTGGCTTGCGGGAGATCGAGTTTGGTCAAATTTTCAGCAATCATCTCTATATTGCCCGGTATGTTGGGGCCAAAAT
>LUCW03000902.1:0-5000 GCA_001586965.3 Sphaeroforma sirkka | reverse complement strand
CGGTAATTCATAGGCATATGTTTGTACTTGTTCTGTGCGATTCTACATTCAGCATCTGATACAATGCGCAGATGCAATAAAGGAAGCCAAAAGGTGCATTTGCATCCGCCTGTTCTTGACATAACAATACTAGCTGTCGACACTACTACCTGTTAGCACTACTAGATATTCTACATTGCATACCCGATTGGATAGCAATGGCATGCATACAATCTCACCACTTAAGATATTCAGCGCAATCTTTACCCGTCAAACAGGTCGGACAAGCAGACAAAGAAGGATATAGACTATTTCTCAAATGCCAAGCTTCCAGCACTTTCCCAAGGACGCATAGTCAGAGAACAGAGAGCACACCGCTGTAACGATAGGACATTGTACGAGCAACTCAGGATAGCTGACACGTTGGGGGTGGGATTCCCGACACTCATGGGCACTGATTTGATTAAGGTGAGCTTATTACTCGCATTCAATCGGTTTTAGCTGACCGGAAGCTCAAACTGTACATATGATTGGATACATTTACGCATATGTGTTTATATATTGTTACGAGTATTTTTTTAGGTATAGAGACCCGTACGATATACGGTGTTTGTCTGCAAACAATTTTCGAGATAATATTTTGTTACTTGTGCTTCGTTATGAAATATGCATACTTCTGTCGGGATCACATAATTGTGCTGCACACCTCTTTCCAGAATAAGCAGGCTCATGCATTATATATATATTATTATATATATATATATATATATATATATATATATATATATATATATATATATATATATATATACTTGTATACACACACATATTCATATATAAATATATATATATATATATATACATATATACATACATACATATATATATATATATATATATATATATATATATATATATATATATATATATATATATATACACACACACACACATATATATATATATATATATACTTCTATATTGTTACATTTAAGTATGTGTCTATTAATGATCTGTAGATATGTTGTTATATACGCGGTAGTTGCGTGTATTATTATATTCGTATATGAATATAGATATATTTACAAATGTGCAACATTTGAGGTGATATTGTACAGTTGCAAAAGTGATTTAGGCAAATACTAATATCAATTTAGTGTTGGAATGGTAACTGTTGTCAACTTCACACAAAATGTGAGCTTGAATCCAAAATCCTACATATGATAATAAAGAAAGGTATGCATTATATTTCAATTCCCCGGTCACAGCGTCTGCTGAGGTGGGATCCAACGAACCGTGTGGCCGCTGACAGAGCTCTCACACATGCATACTTCACCAATCCGAACGGAGATAAACCGTTTGTGTGTTCACTGTGCGGAAAAGTGATGGTTTTTATGAGTGACTATAGACGACATATGGCTGCTAAAGAATGTATTCACAGTTAGCCATGCCTAGTAGTAACTCACATCGTAAATACGTGAAAACGGGCGTAAGATCGAAATAGTAAATAGTAAATACACTCTTACTACTGTCTCTACAGTCTAAAATTCCAAATGCAGTCTACCGAGTCTACACTAGACTCTACACTATATTACAGCCATGATACAGTCTGCACTCTACAGTCTGCAGTCTACTGTCTACACTCACTCTCGTCAGTCGTCAGGTCGTGAGTTCGTCACTATTTCCTACTAGAGTAGATACTAGAGAGTGGAGAGTGATCACTCTACTGTCATATGTATATTTACCAAATAAACATTTATGATTTAATCTCTCTCTCTAACTCTGAGAGTAGTAGAGATTGAAGAAGAGTAGAGTATCGAGAGAGAGAAAGAGCTTTTTCTGGTTTTTGTCGAACAAAGGACAACTCGATACATGCACAACACTTTTGTTTCTGTAAAAACAAAACATTCACCGGTCTACAGTACGGAGTATATAAATACGGCACCGCGATCTGATCAAACACATACTACTGGACAAGAGTGATTTTTAATTAAAAAAAATAAACGGGGGCGGGTGGACTGTGGAGGTCGGGAGGACCCGGGGAACCTGAATTCAGTCAATTGAGTTTTCCATCATTTTTTTATATTCTTTGCACAACTGTGACAACAAGAGAGTTGAACAACTCACAGGTTTTTTCGTAAAATTCTATTTTCCAACTATGGTTTTTTTAAATATTTAAAAAATAGAAATACAACTGACACTGACAGGTGACGACAGAGTGACGACCTCCAAGTTCGGAAGTTTTGTGCCAGACTCCAGAGATAAATATATGAGTCTATAGTCTATACTCTATGACTCGGTGAAACGGATATGATCGAAAAGCCGGTGTTGCATCTTTGTTGGAGTAATATCAAAATATCGTCACGATACTCCGTTATTACATTAAACCCACTTGATGTCTGGTGGCTGGTGGAGTGGTGGCTAACCTCATTACGTTTTCCGTTAAAACGCAATTAAATGAAAATAAAATAAGCGTTTACGTTAAAGATATATCTTAATTATAGTCCTATGGGTTTACAAATAGGTACATTTTTTGAGGCGGCCTGACTGGATATACTACTTTAAACAGCTTAAAAAAAACAAAACTTTTACGTTTACGTTTAAAGTTTATCGCGTATAGGCAAAACGTATTGAGCTTAGGCTGGTGATAGTAAATTTAAGAAAAAGTGATTTGCCTCTGGGACTCTTTAAGTTTTAGAAGGTTGGCTCTTTGTTTTTATTTTGTATGAATTTTAAAAAAAGAATATGAACGTTCTTTTTTAAAAAAACAGGCAAGTCAATTTTAAATTCATACGAGTCAATATAAATACATAAATATTGTTTTTGTAAAAATAATTTTGCCATAGCCTTCTAAAGTTCAAATAAAATATTTTGCGGACACTTTCATTTTTGAAAAATACCCTGAAGGCTGCGGGCCTGCGCCCTGCAACCGCCTCAAAGGCTCAAATCTCAATTCGCAAGTCGCAACTCGGAACTCTATATAGTACGATAAAACCACCGAATATAAACAATAAAACACAATGCAGTATGTTAGCAGACATATTATATCAACAGGCTGTCATAACCACATTTCGCTATACCTCTGCATAGTGGTGGCAATATCTGTACTGTGTACGCTCACTCTAAGATGTACTACGGTTTACTACGATGTTGATTTATATAGTTCAGGAAGTAGCAATGAAAATTTGGCTGGTGCGCTACACCCTACGCCCTCGGAGGTACGTGATATAGACTTAGCACCAGATACAACCAGTGAAACTGAAACCAGTAGAGAGCAAAAAGTACAGGACGAGTGGGAAAAACTCAAAATTAATCCTGTGAAGCTTGATGGACCATTTGTACCGGTCTATAACGACTTACCGAAACATGATTATGATAAGGAGTGGGTCAAGTGTGAACTTCATGGAGATGAAAGTATGGCATGTATGTATCAAACGTTGTGCTATGATGGAGGTACATATTACGCCGTAGTTGCGGAAAAGGATATTAAAGTGTCAGCATCAATTGCCGGTTACAACAATATCAGTCAAGCGCTGGGTGGCGATGGAACCTACAATAGGCATGTTCCAGACCGTGTTAAATTGAGCGCCATGGAAAATATGGGCAAACAGTCAAGACCCTTCAGAACTGGGATGCAAATGAAGACAATCAGCGTAGAATTTCTTGAGAGGCTGACATCAGGGATCAACGGTTCAATATCTTGGCTCCCTGACAATTCGCTATACCTGCAACCTTTCTGCAGCAACTGTCCACATCCGTACTATTCTCTCATGGCGCAGTTGCCCTTGTGGAATGTGATTAATAATGTGTTGAACGGGATCAAAGAAGTCATGATGCCCCGGGCCGTCTTTTTAGACTCTCATAGAGATTGTCAGTCACCATATTTTCATTTCTGGTACGACACTATATCCTCAGTTGTCCAAAACAACGGCCTCGTTAATGTAACGAGCATTGACGTTGCAAATAGACTAGGTATAAATGTCAGCAACAATGAGGAAATTCAACGAAGTAATGGTTTTATGATGGACAAGAGCAGCATCTGGGATATTGAAGAGAGACAGATCGGAAAATCAAGATGTGCGATCGGACGGAAGAATATTTCATATGAGCACATTGTCTGTTCAAGAAATGCAATCGCCATGGGCACCCCCAACGTACCGGTAACTGGTGCTATCGCTAAGCATAGGTTGAGAACGGAAACTTTCAAACTCAATAACGAGCCCAATGTCGACATGCAAGCAGGAATTGGTAACACTGTGCAAGTAGTAATTGTTGATAGAGGTGACGAAGGTCGTAGATTCGAGAATCCTGAAGAAATGATCGCAACAGCGCAAAACAGTTCGCACGTAGAAGACATCTCTATTAACGTGACGTATGTTCGCTCACTGAGGGACTTGTCCATATACGAGCAATTTAAGCTCTTTTCCACAATGGATGTACTAGTCATGGGGCATGGTGCTGGCGAAACCAACACATTTTTTATGAAAACCAACTCAGCTTTCATCGAGGCAATCCCAATAGGTTGGAATTCGCGTGCATTCAGAGAGTTGTATTCATCAGGTGGAGGATACTATCAATCCATTGATGGATCACTGAACATCACGATCGGAGAAGTCCAGCGGAAACGATGGGAAACCGATCAATGTCAGAGAGATACACGTGATTGGCAGAGAAGTCATTACTACGAAATCAGCGGCTGTTATCAATTATTTAAGCACTTCCCCATCAGAGTCGACTCTGACGAGCTGCACACAACTCTTCAGAGGGCTTACCGTCATCTGAAGTATGCTAAGAACCGCATCATTCCTTAAATGTGATGGTAAAAGCATCAGAAATGGAAGTAACTCAACAGGGTAGTGTATTTATGCGTATGGCCCCACACAAATGAATGATCAGATTTCCTCAACCCCCCTTCACCTTATAAGAGGCCAGACTTCGAGAATATAAGACAACAGACGAGTTTGTGTAACATACATCATATGCTTGTCAGAATAGAAACGAAAATACTTTTCGAATATATA
>LUCW03000901.1:0-20000 GCA_001586965.3 Sphaeroforma sirkka | reverse complement strand
TCCCATGTTTCACATGTTCTGGTATATACATGTTTTCCGTATGTTTGTGACTGCCTGTGAGATTGTCAAATGGAAATGCATATCATGTATGTTGTGT
This sequence comes from Sphaeroforma sirkka, assembly GCA_001586965.3. Lineage (NCBI taxonomy): Eukaryota > Ichthyosporea > Ichthyophonida > Sphaeroforma > Sphaeroforma sirkka. The sequence goes on along the minus strand of LUCW03000901.1, from coordinate 19,903 downwards.
CTATACCTACTTGCGTGCGTGAATCTGCCTACATCTGTATATCCTTTGTGTATGTATGTCCACAAATCTTTATCCTCGTATCAATATCTCATCCCGCTCCACTTCTGATATACCGCTGTCTGACATACGGCTGTCCCTTTTTTATATATGTCAAGTCTGCGTGTAGAAGTATCTAGGTAAGTCGGCGTGTATATTTATCTAGGTATGTCTGCCTGTATCAATCTATTTATCGAGGTATGTCTGCCTGTATATTTCTTCACTTGCCTGTATACACCTGCTCAAATGTGGAGAACCACATCTGTTCCTGATTTGTACTTCAACTTCATTTTTGTGTCGTTTGGACTGTGTTAAAGTCGGTTCTATACTTCTATACCCGTACTCATTCTTGTACATACACTCTATCTCTGGTCTATCATGCAAGAACGTACCGTATCGTCCTGAAACGGAACCTCCCAAGGTCGCTCGTAGGCAAACCTCGAAACTCTCTCTATATGATATATTGAAGTAACAAATCTGGGGCCACGGGAATACATGTTCTACTTTAGTTTTGCTAAGCAATACATAGTCATAGATGGCGGGCGTAAGAACTAGTTACCCTGTGCATATTAGAAGTCGTTCAGCCGTGGCTCAGAAACTCGAAGATCGAGAGGCTCGGCATGAGCGACAGACCCAGCATTGTAAAAGCTGGTCAATTCATATGATTTGAAGTTCTCACAGTGTTACTGTGGTGGGTACGTCAGTAGCAGAAGAATCCGGCATACCGAGGCAACAACACTTTGTGTGTGACGTACAGAGCCCTATTTTAGTAGAAATAAAGAGTGGGGCGGGAGAGGTCAAGGTTGGCATTCACGTGGCTAATCAGGAACTGAGAATTAAGTCCATCTGTAGGAGTGGCTTTTGCCATGCTGCATGGTAGGATACTGCATATACACCCCTCGCAACACTATTTCGCGATACGTTTGCACCAAATGCTGGAGGTCAATTGCGTGTAGGTTATTTATTAAAGAAATGAAACATAGTAAGCTATATATTATAAGGGGAAATGGAAATTAAATGCGGTATCTTCTATAAATATTGTCTCGATTTCTCGTTTTACCCTAGAGGTATTCAATAATTGTTGGTTGTGACGTCCATAGGCAGTGACAGGATCAACTTAGCCGTTGACGTTCGCATTATATTAGGGGCAACATTATGTGTGTTCTTACGAGTGGTGTGTAAGTCTGCCCTAGTTCCAAAGGAGGTAGGTACTTCAGGTAGGGCTAAGTAGGCACAGCTGAATGGTGCTCGGTATATAGGTGTGTTTAAGGAACACGCCAAACCCAAATACAAGCAACTTTGGCATAGTGGCATCTACCACTGATGCCCTATCACTTGACTATTCAGCCATTCTTTAGTCTTGTACAAAATCTTAATTATTATCTATTGATCAGTTTCATCAATTAACCTTTTTGATTGCCAGATTATTACCCCACAAAAAGATGGTATCAGAACGGTCCGCACTCCTGGTTACTCTCAGGGTAGGCTTTTACAACCAAACCAACATTTAAGGTATTTTTACATAACAATGCTGAACTAAAGAACCTTCTAACCTAGAAAAAGTAAGGTTTTCAAACCTCGACCTCCCAGTCTCCAAATATGTCATAGTCGATGCAAGGCCTAAAACTTAATATACTAAGCCATTAAATGTATTATCAGGATTAGCTCCTCCAGGATCAGTCCAAAACCGCTACAATTAAATAGTAGTTTATATACTTGTTTGCGGGCAACCAGGATACTCATATAAAACCTTTAGCTGTATATTATTTATCATAACGGAACGAACTGTGACCTCGGTTGACTTTTTAAGTCCAAAAAATATAACTATAAATCAGTGCATGTAAATAGTTAACCATTATACAAAACTTTCAAAGAGTATTAACTCTCAGATCACACCTCAGTGAGGTATATCAGAGAATATCGCCCCCGCTAGGTTATATTGGACGCCTGATGCTTCGTTTTCCATTCAAGAATTTACTATCGTCGATAATCTGCATTATTAGCTAGTTTAAAAGCACAACGGATGGCCGAATTGAGGTGTGTAGCCGGTACCTGTTGAGAATACATCCGAACGAGATCTTCACAGTCATCGCCAAAGGTGTGCTGTACATAAAGTTTTAGCCGATCTCAGGCGCATCTTCAGAAGGAATTTCATATAACAGCCAGTTCGAATAGATTGATCAACCCCTTGTTCCTTTAGCCTCCACATCAGGGGTTCCAACAGGCGAAGAATAAGTTTTAAGCCTCAATCTGTGAAAACGGTAAGCCTTCTATGTAGTGGTATTTTGTACTATAGGTATGACCGGTGGATTCAATGGTATAACCACCGGTGGTGAACTCGATCTTGTGGTATCCGAAAAAGAAGTATGCCTTAGCGTATAGCGCACCTTGCGTTCTATAGATATCATCGGAGCGTCATATCGATGTTTGTTAGGTTATGTATTCTGTCAAAACTGTGCTTTTCCATCACGGTCCCGGCCCTTATATCTTCTTGAGTTTTAAAGGTATGCGAGATACAGGTTCCTCTCCATCACCATTAATACAATCATTCACAATATTCTTAAGTAAGCGTTGTGATGGAAAGGCCTACTAGTAGTTAGGCGATGTGACTCAATATTCGTTAACGTATCAACTGTAGAGTCCTTGTCACGGCAAATCTTCTAGCCATGCAGCATAGTCATCCCTAGTCACATATATACGGAAGTCATCCATAACCTTCTCGAGCAATCAAGCCGCTTCGTGACAGCAATTTATATAGTTCTTTTTACAGAAATCTTTGAAGTATCTGCTATTGAGCTGTCCATCCTTATCAGCTATGTATGTATCTGTAGAAGCTCATTGCTCCCGCTGCTGCTTCAACTGCATACAAACCGCCGCCACCGCAGTCTTCTAGATCTCTATCTACAACCATACTTAGACCTCTATCTCTGGGGTTTTTTAAAGACGCACCATAAATCTATCAGGTGGAACGGTTGGTACAGAACAGCTGGAATTCATAACCTCTAGGCGTTTGCTTAAACACTTTGTAGTCAATATGACGCACTTGTCCCAATTGCAAAGCTCGATATAAAGCTCAAAGTGGCTGAGCTAGTAATCCTGGTGTTTGCCCAGGCGCCACACCTTCAGTGGGGCATCTAGGGCAGGTGTCTCGTAGTCGTTCAGAAGCATTTCTGGGTAACTCTAACTAACAGTCTGAAACACTTCACCTACCCAACCTCTTGATAACTACCATAGTCAGGGCCATCAAGTCACAAATCTAGCTAAGAACTCGTTGATCTTATTCCAAGGCGCATTGACATAGCAGTATAGGTGGGACAAGTTTATACTACCCTCTGCTGGATTACCATTAAACCCACCATTGAGAACAGCGTACCTGGATGACAGATGACGCTCATCACCAGCATACAAGTCAATCTGTGGTACGCCATAGAGATCCACAGCAAAGTCAAACCAATGGGAATTGAATATCAATTCCTCTGTATGCATCTCTTCTGCCATCTCTTGCTGAGCAATGTCAAGGGGAACCACCCAAGGAATAGTTTTATGCATGAATTCTAACAAGTTGTCTACAACACTAGGCCACCAGAACGCCATATCCGTACAAAAATTGAACTCGCCCGGTATGTGCCCAATATGTATAGTTTGGTTCCGTGATTTTTGGATTAAGCGCATTCTCGATTAAGCTCATTCTGGACTTAGCGCATTAAATGGTTACCCATAATATCATTCGGGAAATTCATACCCGGACGATGTATACCAAGAAATGGTTTTTTGTTAGTCCAAATATCTAAGGGATGGTAGTTACATATTATAATCATTTCCTCTTTACGTATACCATACGCCTGTCTAATAGCTTCCTGACTAGCACACAATACCCTCTTTGTGCTGGGTTGCACTAAAAACATGCGATCCACACAATTTATATTATAACCATCAGTCCTTAATTTCATAAAGGATTGACTCACCTACATCCTCCAGTCCTTAATTTTATAAGGGATTGACTCACCTACATCCTCAAATATTCCTTGAAGGCTCGACATATCCTTAGCATTATACAAGTGTAGTCGCTTATAATACTCCTTGAAAACAACTGGATTCATTTTTCTCTTGTACTTGTTGACTCCAAAGGGTGGAAGTCAGGACCAGCATCAAGCGCCGAAACTGGAGATTCATTAAGCCGGTATGCCGGTTTGGTACCTAATGATATACAAGACTTCGGGGTAAACAGTATTCGTTCGACTCTTGTTAATCATCGCCCTACTCAACTCTTATCCTATTGAGCCAAGATCAGCATAACCTTACTGATCTTCGCAGTTTTTAGAAAACGTGCTTCTGCCTCCCTGTGTTAGTTGGCGGTTGATTCCAGTTTGGTGGGAGGGAAGCCGGTTGCTCTCCTTCTCTCGGGAGAGTGCAGAAACGATATTATTCTGACTGACATCAGAAAAATAGTGAAGATGGTGATTGGGATCAGGCGTTATAAAGTAAATTTTGTTCGTGATCGCAGATATCACCTCATGGTATGCCGCACTAAACGCCGCTGTTCAGACAAAGCATTTGTTCTTTGCAACATATCGGTGAGCGGTGCTAACATAAGTGCTAAGTTCGGTACATATCACCACTAATTTAGTGTATCTGTATAGTATAGAGAGTAGCTGGAAAGGTACAACCAAAGGACACAATAGACCTCTTCTCAAGCACAATTCACGATTATCTCAGCTAGGAAAAGTCCCCAGTCTGAGAGAACCGAACTGAAACTTTATTTATGTTTTCTAATTCACTAGACTCAGGTTTCTGCTTGAGTTTATCTCTCACACGCGGGGTCCCTGTTTAACTTACCGATTCTACCGCTACTATTTCTGATGACCCCTATATCAGGAATATTTGGATCCGGACCCAAAACTCGGAATTGTGTGATTTTGTATGCCGTTTTGGCATTTTGTTAATCTGGTCCCTAGATGCTATATGGCTACAAACTTTAGAACCGTGCCTTTGTCCGCTGGTGCAGTCAGCCTTGATATGTCCTTCATACGCTCGGAAGTAACTGTACTATAGCCATCGACCAATAAACGACCGAAATAATAATCGGTTCTCATTTATAGCGGGACAATTGACATATAGAATATCCAAGTCATATAATACTTCCACGCTATCATTGCATACATCCATAGCATATCTCAATGTTCCTCTTCAATTTATCGACTTTATTACCCATTCCACCGTCATCAACAAAGTACATGAGCACTTTCCACATTCCCAAAAAAAAAATCATCCAGTATTTTCTGGAGGTAAAATGCCATCATCTCAGCTCCAAACATGCCAGCAATCGGCTGCCAAACCTTGCTCTTTGAAGTGATCCATGTAAGACATCCCCAACTATTTTCAGCAAACTTGAGTTGATTAAAAGTTCATGCCATAGCGACAGACAAGCGGGTGTCAGCTGAGCGCCAATGGGTTGAGCACACTTCTTCTGTCGGAATATGATACGGGTCAATATCGAAGCTCTCATTAGCCACCGCACAGTCCGGGCAATGTCTTATTCACAAATTCCTACGTTCCAGTACGAATGATAATAAAATCTTTCTAAAAAGACATCAGGCTAGATAAAGCCTAATTCTTATAAAGATCTCAGCTTCCCAGTCAATCAGCTGAGAGCCCTTTTGCTTATATATAATACAACCCCGCGTTACTCCAGGTTTCAGTTACTTCACGTCCTTGTAGAAAGTTATGGTGTTTAGCATCATATTCTAGTCTGTTATAACAACTTCGATTTCTTGCACCCGAGCCAGTGTCTTTAGTAACTTAGCAGCCAAACGGTCTATGTCGGAGAAGTTAACCTCTTCGATTTCACACAGCACATCTCAATTCTCACGCTTCAGCTCAAGCTTCACCACCTGGTCCACAAGTTTAAGTGCCAAAGAGCCAACAAAATTATCATCAAAAGGCTTACGGAGAAATTAAAAGAGCTGGTAGTTTAAACGAATAGTTACCACCATGTTCTAATAATTTTTCTCCCTGTGCCCGTAATCCAAAAAGGATTTGACTATCCATAGGCACTTATACAGGATCAGTATGAAAATACGTATTCTTATCACTATCGTCAAAAATCGCAACTAGTATAGGGATAATACAATACTGAATAAGCGGGTCTAATATTAACCACCAAAAGAATACATATGGACTGGGTCCATATCTATACCATCAATCACATCTATAGCCAAATTTTTTTCTTCTATTGAGTTAGGAAGCGCTCCAAAATCTGCGTAACAGTCAACCACCTAGGATCCCACTTGAGTAGAAAGTATCGGACCCCTTGAACGTAAATCGGACTTGGTGAGGGTGCCAGCAAAGTCAGCACATGGACAATCAATGCTGTAATGGCCAAGCTTGCCTCAGTCGTAACACTTCATGTTGAGATATCCACCTTTGGAGAACGGGCAGGAGTTGTAGGTACTGAATGAGAACGAGATTTGTCACCATTGCTAGAGTGATAACGATATCTGTCACCGTTTCTAGAGCGAGAACATCTCTCACGCTCAGAGAAGTCTTGACCCCTGAAGAAGACGATCGACCATTAGAGTTATATGTCAACCTCTTCCTCCCGAGAATTTCGGCGATGGTCGCTGTGTTAAAAATCCTTATGCCTCTCATAATCTCGGCCTTTGTTAAACTCATTTCTTCCTTTATTCTGGTAGGCAGATTGGTCTACGTGAGCTTTGTCGGAGTTGAAGCCTTCAATACTTACTACTGTTGTACTGAGCGTTGTACATTTAGCAGATATTTACATAGTACTAGTCTGAATATAAACAAGTACATAGCCCCTATGATTATACGCTTTCGGTCCCTAGGGCTTCTCAGTTGCGTTTTATTTCTTTAAAAAAAAAATCACATAAAGACAATTACCGCCCTCACAAATCGATATCTTGAATATGTAGGGATACACCAAGCTTATCATACATTGGGCAGTACAAAAAAAGCTCTAATTCAAGCTCTCGCCGTAGTGGTTGTAGTATTAACAGATTGTATTCAAGCTCCTCTCTGAGTGGTCGTGTGCTGTGCGGTGTTGATAATTCAAGATTCGGTGTCATCAATCCCAAAACTGATACTACCCAAAGTGACACCTTTTTTAAATACAGACTTATAATTCTGTTGCTGCGTTGTATTTGGCTAAGTGCGTGTATTGCGTTCTCGTGGGCGTGAACGTGTATTGATATTAATTACTGTGGGTCTTCGGCGGCTACCGCCGGGTCTCCCACGTCCCTTTCTAGGCTGTTCTTTTGATGATTGGGGAGCGATAATAGATTCATTACCGGCTTGGTGTAAGGAATGCGTATTTGCTCTGTCGAACCGTGGGTATTGGTACTGTTGGAGGTTGGGCCTGATCGTACATCTTCTTCTGCTGTTGCGCTGCTTGTATATTGACTGTAACTGTTTCAGAAACCTCTGGGTCCTTGAGTTATGTATGCAGGTTGTCTACTTCAGCCTGACTCTCTGCAGTTGTATTGAGCCTCTGTATCTTTTCTTCAGTTTAGCTGCCGCTGTTACAAAGTGTAGTGGTAGCTTCATGAAGATGTTGTATCCATCGACGTATTTGCACCATCTTTGTAGCAGTGATTTGAATTGTTCAGTTTTAATTACAACCGTTATTGTAATCATGCAGAAGTATCTTCTTCATTTGTTTCGCAACTCCTGGCTGCTCTTTAAGCAGCGCTTTAAATAGTTGAGTGCGAGCTTCAAGTTCTCTTAAAGCTTTGAGTCTTTGATCCATGGCCTTAGCTAGTTCCATATTTTTACGATCTAATCCCGTCTCATTCGGCATTACCTCGACTGCATTCTTGTTGGGTGCATGTGTTGTACGAGTCTTGAGCTTTTGTTCAAACTCCTTAGACTCCTTTAGTTAGCTAAGAACTCGGTCAAGGGTTTAGGTTGCCCTATCTAACAGGACTATGGTTCATCCAGCCAGCGGTACACAGAATCTGACTGACTTAGAACAGCTCGAGAGTAGAGTTAAAATAATACATAATTTATTTCATCGAGCATATGAGCATACTTATATGATGGCTATTCGTGGAGGGCTTGATCACCCGGCGCTGAAAGAAAACATACGTGAAGTATACCGACGTTGTACTGATTGTGAAAAGAACCAGATCAAGCGCTACGGTTGGGCACCCCTAAGTGTGACAGAAGACCAACCGATGCGCCGGGTCAGAGTCGATTTGGTTAAACTCCCGCGATCCAAGCATACCGGATATGTGTATATCTGTCATTTCTTATGTGTGGCTTTGGGCTATAACTTTCTTTATGCAATACCAAAAAAACGCCCGCAAACAGTGGTAGAGTTATGCTATCACGTCTTTAGTGACTTCGGTTACCCCCGAGTACTATGTTCTGATAACGGTAGTGAGTTTTGTACCGACGTAATGGATGCACTTATACTCGTATCAGGCATAACCCATAGGCGTGGTGTTCCTTATAAACCTCAACCGCAGGGTGATAATGAGACACGTCATAGAGAACTAAAGAAGCTATTGCGTACCGCACTGGATGATGTTGAGGATATGTGACCTTATCATTTGAAATGGGTTCAGACTCAAATGAATAACTGCATGAATCCTCAAACTGGAACACTCCCGTTTCACTATTTCTTTGGCCGCTATAGTGAATTACAAGCAACGTTTGATAAAACTGCACCCGAGAAACACGTTACCCCGTGGCTACAAAAGATCGAGCATATGCAGAACGTTGTTTACCCCTGTTTACTCGAACACAAGAATCGCGTCCTACTTAAAGCGTATGACCGATGGAATAACACTAAGAACATTGTTCAGTTCAAAGTCGGCGATTATGTTAACATTATAAATCGCAATGCCAACGTTACCGAACTCTCTTCTAAGACAATTGAACCTTTTGTTATTTCCCCCCCTGTTCGAGCGCTTTATTTCAGCACTCATCCAAGCAGCAGCCATCATCACGGGCACTAAATACTCTCGGTTTCCCAAACATCAAACAAACTTACTTCACTTTTGCGGCCTGCTCCACGCGCGACCATTTGCGGACTATCTCGGAGGTTGCCTGGAAATACAACTTGACTTAATGGCCAGCACAAACCCACTTACCCCTCTGACGCAACCCGCCTGGGCCCACGACCACCCATCACTGCGCTTCCCGTACAGTATCTATGCTCACCTGAAAACTGCACACAAAACCACGGGCGGGCGCACACCCGATTATGTAGCCCTCCGCCAACGCTGTGACGACATCAGGAAGAACTCAACAAAACGTTGGTCCAACAAGGAGATCGCGGCAATGGCCCGGCGCCAATACTACTACTAACTAATTATGGGTAACCGCCAACATCAAACCGAGACACAGCCAGACACGAGAGCTTCAATTGCTGCTTCGAGTCTACACCAATCCGGCTCTGTGCGACGATTGTAACGAATACGTACATGTTCACATTGCTCGACTACCGCACCGACGGCTGTCTCTGCCCTGTCTGCCCCGGTAGCCACAAGTTCACTACCTCCTGGTAAGCCCGAAACTGCCGCCCATTGGCCCTGACCTCCTTTAGCAATTACTGGAGTGCCACGACTTCCACGATATCTGGACCCTCCACGAACACCTTGGAACTTTTCTCCAGCATGTTGAAGAACCACCGTACCCTCACCCGTCCCTGACACATCAACAGATGTTCCCCATACCCCGGTTAATCACGCTGTTGAAGTACTACTTCCAAATTTCGGTTCAAACCAAATCATCGCGCTTGTTGGTTCCGCCTGTGATACTTCCAATCCAGGCCAACCAACGCATACCGTATTCATCTGTGGTCTGGTGCGGCATTGGCTTACCCCATCCTCGCTCCTCGACCGAATTAAGACGAATAACCTAGTCCTTCTTGGTTTTTCGTACTCTGCACTAACTCATTCCGCGGCACTACACGGTGCAGACCCGATCCGTACCACAGAGGTTGGTACTCTACTTAGTAGGTCAGCAAGCGAATATATGGAACATTCGATAGTATCAGTGTTTTGTCAACACCGGCCCGAATTGACTCAGCGCACTCACTTGGCCCAAGCTTCAAACGGGAATTTACTGACCAAATTCTTCCCATCAATCTTTTTTTTTGAACCACTACAGCGACTATGAGAGCCATACCATATGTTCAAACATTGTAACATACATACTTGTCATTTTGAAATAAATAATATTATCCCTACCATGATGAGAAGGGTGATACTTACGAAGTGAATAACATAGATGGTACTAGCGCAACTAATCTAGGCACTCGCCGTATCCCTACTTCGGAACTTTCATTCCCTCGCTTATTTGATTTTGATGTCCCAGCTATGGAGTCACACGTCAAAGATACACTTGAAAAAACATCCTAAGACGGTTCCACTTCCTACAAGACCCGTTTTATGAATGAAACAGTAGCTTGGCTAACCTCTGATGCGTTTCGTGAATCTCGCGACTTCCTTCGTATTTTTAATAAGATATGGAATAAGCGTTTACATAAGAACACACGAGATAAACGGAAAGGGGTTCCTCAGGTGACTATAAACCCGGACGGATCTGAAATTCCCTATTTGCCACCTCCCATGTGACCAAACTTTCTGATCTGCTTATCAACAGAGCAGAAAATTCTTCGAACCTACTCACTAATGAAGAACAACCTTTGGCTATTACCTTACCAAGTAATAAACGTAAGGCGACTACATCGAAAATGGTTACTGGACCAAATACTAAACGACATACAGCATGAGTCTTGAACTCGTACATATAGGCACATACTTACTCGATAAGCCATGATCGAAACCGGTTTACTTTGTTTTTATTTTTGCTTTACGAACTAGATCGTATCTTCACTTCTAAAAACCCTCTAAGGGCTTACCCCATCCTCGCTCCTCGACCGAATTAAGACGAATAACCTAGTCCTTCTTGGTTTTCGTACTCTGCACTAACTCATTCCGCGGCACTACACGGTGCAGACCCGATCCGTACCACAGAGGTTGGTACTCTACTTAGTAGGTCAGCAAGCGAATATATGGAACATTCGATAGTATCAGTGTTTTGTCAACACCGGCCCGAATTGACTCAGCGCACTCACTTGGCCCAAGCTTCAAACGGGAATTTACTGACCAATTCTTCCCATCAATCTTTTTTGAACCACTACAGCGACTATGAGAGCCATACCATATGTTCAAACATTGTAACATACATACTTGTCATTTTGAAATAAATAATATTATCCCTACCATGATGAGAAGGGTGATACTTACGAAGTGAATAACATAGATGGTACTAGCGCAACTAATCTAGGCACTCGCCGTATCCCTACTTCGGAACTTTCATTCCCTCGCTTATTTGATTTTGATGTCCCAGCTATGGAGTCACACGTCAAAGATACACTTGAAAAAAAAACATCCTAAGACGGTTCCACTTCCTACAAGACCCGTTTTATGAATGAAACAGTAGCTTGGCTAACCTCTGATGCGTTTCGTGAATCTCGCGACTTCCTTCGTATTTTTAATAAGATATGGAATAAGCGTTTACATAAGAACACACGAGATAAACGGAAAGGGGTTCCTCAGGTTATAAACCCGGACGGATCTGAAATTCCCTATTTGCCACCTCCCATGTGACCAAACTTTCTGATCTGCTTATCAACAGAGCAGAAAATTCTTCGAACCTACTCACTAATGAAGAACAACCTTTGGCTATTACCTTACCAAGTAATAAACGTAAGGCGACTACATCGAAAATGGTTACTGGACCAAATACTAAACGACATACAGCATGAGTCTTGAACTCGTACATATAGGCACATACTTACTCGATAAGCCATGATCGAAACCGGTTTACTTTGTTTTTATTTTTGCTTTACGAACTAGATCGTATCTTCACTTCTAAAAGCTACTGGGGGCTATGTAGAAATACGGCCTCCGGTCAGTCTAAAATATCAAGATGAAATGAGTTAACACATTGGTTTTTATTTGTATTTGAAATAATTTAATACAAGTTCTTTTTTCAATATTTCCGAAGTATTCTAAATTCAACGCGAGATGGGTTTGAGACGCTCGGGTTGAGGTTATCCCCGAGGTTTTGTGATGTCAACTTTCCAGCTCTCACTTTTTATCGAAGCGGATTACAATTCGAACCGTATTGCTGGAAGTCCGTTGCAAGAAAGTGGTTGCTACAGATAAAACTAGCTCTTTGGGCGATCATCAAGTGTCCTTTCAGAACTCTCTTCTATTCAATTCTGATATTGTGTAAGCTGACATTATCCTCGCCTCTTTGTTTTTGGCAACTATAAATCTTGCATCTGCCTCCTGACATGTCGTCAAGTGTAATGCTGTTGACATGCTAGAATCAAACCCTTGTTTTACTTTTTTATTGTATGACAGTAGAATAAATGTGGTTATTTAAATTGTACTTTAAAAATAATTTTATTTTATTGTGATCCGTAAGACTGTTGCAGAGAGAAATCTTGATTTCCGCTCTAGAGTCTAGACAGTAATCCAGAGGGCCGTGTTTCTGTCTAAGGGTGGTTTTTAACGAGGAGTTTTCAATAAATCCGTTTAATCAAAGGTATTTTTCAACCAATGAAAACACATAGTTTTTGTTTTTCGAAAATTCATTAAACAACAAGGTGCTCAGAATTTGTTGTTAAAGGCTGACGAAAAACGAGAATACGTACCGTTAAAGTACGTTTGTCGACTGTGACGTAGAACAAGTATAAAATTTCATTGGTAGAATGGAAAACCGCCCTTTTACAAATGTGGTGTCAAATGTTGTGTGTTTTCACTGTTTTGAGCGCTCAATTTAATTGTGCACACACAGATATATTAAGTTGTAAGTTATAGGTAGATCCACACTCGATTATCTATGGAAACAGTACAGAGGGAACATAGTCGAATACGAACATAAAACGAAGAACATGAAGGAATCATATTGCACAAGTGTTATTGACTCGCAAACAATACCATGTCGGTATCGCAACAGCAGGCTAATGCAGCATCGAACCCGAATACTATGGGGACGCAGCACATCCTCTTTTGGAAAGCGGAAATACAGGAAACTCAAACCATCAATTGCGTATAAAACTCTCCAGAATATGTAGGAAACAGCAGCAGAAGAAATCACAAACGCAATTTTAATATCTTGGTATTTTCCGCCGGTTGCTATACGCAGGAAGACAGCAAGTTGTACCTCCACATCTATTGCACCTCCTCTCAACATGCCCATCTTTTTGTTTCTTCTGCATGTTTCGTTTATCTCACGTGCAAGAAACAAAAACTTTGGGTACTTCATACAAAAAGTGTTCTCAAAGCTGCGTTTTGTTTGTAACAGAGCGCAGAGTGTTTGCCAGTTCGCGCGAGTACGATCAACAAGCGTCCCTCTATTGCACTTCACCTAAAACCAGGAAAGTCCGTCACCCACTCTATCCCTTTCCATTGCTCTCAGCAGCAAGTAAAGTTTAGACAGCATCAATCGTCGCTTGTGTGTTACCGCCTTGTTCTTTAAGAGCGACATTGATATTATGAACTACTTCCTGTATATAGTATAGTAAACTACAGCCAACAGAAGATTCATAAAGTATGTAGGCAATTATGTACTGTACTCTAATATACTATAACAAACAAAAACTAAAAAGTATGTTTACAAAATGTGAAAATGTCAAAACGGCTCACACAAAGATGCTTTGACACGCAATATTCTACCATATTGCAACTAATAGAAAGACGCAGTATTGCTCGTATATTTTGAGCGGCATAGGTATACTAATTTTTATTGGATTTCATCAACCACTAGGATGGCAAAAAAAAAAACTGAGCCAAGGACCGTCGCAAAAGTACCCTTTAATTTTATTTACTTTTAATGGAGACCTCTCGTTAAGTGTGGTTCTTAACGAGAGGTCTCCATTTAAAGTAAATAAAATTAAAGGGTACTTTTGCGACGGTCCTTGGCTCAGTTTTTTTTTTTTGCCATCCTAGTGGTTGATGAAATCCAATAAATGATGGTTTGAGTTTCCTGTATTTCCGCTTTCAAAAAGTGGAAGAAGAGATTGCCAAAGCAGCAGAAGAGTTCAAATCACACTCTACTCACGGGGTAGTTAGCCGATGTGTTGCCGTCACCGATGGCCTATTTGTGCGCGTAGCTTTTCATCCATTAAATAGATGTCAGTATAGGCGTCGTTTATATTCTGGACATAAAACTGGTTATGGGCTGAATGCCCAAGCCATGAGTGATGAATACTATAAGTTTGTTGCATTTTCTATCATGGCATATGATAGTATGCATGATCGTCGAGCTTGGGAATATAGCAGGTTTGACCTGCTAGTGGAGAATTTACCATGTTTTACACGTACTGGGTGATGCAGCCTACAGATGTACCAACCATATGCTTACACCCTATTCTGGCACTCGTGAAGCAATGGGCGATGCATGGGACGCATACAATTATTTCCAGTCCCAATCTCGCATGCATATCGAGCAGGCCTTTGAAATCATGATCCGAAAATGGGGCCTTCTATGGCAACCCTTGCGTTTAGATTTTGAACGCGCTCCAAGAGTTGTTTCAGTTCTAGCTAAGCTACATAATTGTTGTCTACCAGGAGATAGATATAGACGAACTAATAATCTAGATGCAGGAGCACCACGTACAGATATAAATGGGCGTCTAGAACCACATTTTCGGCATCCCAATCGTACTCTCCGGCCTTCGTCCCTTAGAGGCAAAACAGAGCGCGAAGTTATCAAGCAGTACATAGAGAACAACAAGTTATGCAGGGTTTTAGGGTTTAGGGTTTTTAAATCTGGAAAGAAACAAGAATGTAACAAGATAATAAACTTTATATATAAACGCGGGTACACACAAACATGTACACCTACACATAAACACAAAAACACACACACACACACACAACACACATACACACACATATGTATATATATATATATATATATATATATATATATATATATATATATATATATATATATATATATATATATATATATATATATATATATATATATATATATATATATTATATATATATATATATATATATATTATATATATATATATATATATGTATATGTATATATATATATATATATATATATATATATATATATATATATATATATATATATATATATATATATATATATATATATATATATATATATATATATATATATATATATATATATATATATATATATATATATATACATATATATATATATATATATATGTATATATATATATATGATATTGATAATATAAAAAATAAATATCTGCTGCTCTACAATTGGTTTATTAACATTTATTTACATTATACACTATGTAGTATACACATTAACCTAGTAGAGCCTTAAAGTCAGCTTTTGCCTTTTGGAGTGCTTTGGTAAACATTTTTTCTAGCTCTTCATCATCATCAACTTCTAGTATAGTTTTCTTGAGTTCCATTATTTCTTTTGTAAGTGTAGCTATGCCTCGCACGTTGTCGCTATCAATGAACATCTGTACCCCCTTTAAAAATGGTTTGTTCATAGCTTCGTCGCTTTCCTTTGAACGCGCCAATTCTTTCATGGCCTGTTCTTTCTTCTTTAGCTCCTTTTCATGTTTGGCGCTGCGTGTACGTCCGGTTGATGTTGTGGACACACCGGAGTCAGCGTAATCAGAAACGTCTATGTCTTCCCATTCAATCGCACTAGACATCCCAGTAGTTAGTGGGCCTCCTGCAACAGCACAGAGTGCTTCTAAAGCGCCCTCCCCACGTGGTAATATATACGTGTACAACATCAGTGCACAAATCGTACCATTAAAGAAATCAATAAATGTGGGCGCATGATGGCCAGATTTATCTTTATTTGTTTACATAATCGCAAAGCTAGATTTGGCATCTTCCCACCAAGAGATTAATCTGTTTTTCACGGCTGGCTTGCAAATAAAGTCTCCAAACATCTTTCGGGCCTGTGTTGTAAATGTCATATGCATAGGAATAATATTATTTATTTAAGAAATGACAAGTATGTATGTTACAATGTATGAACATATGGTATGGCTATCATAGTCGCTGTAGTGGTTCAGGAAAGATTGATGGGAAGAATTGGTCAGTAAATTCCCGTTTGAAGCTTGGGCCAAGTGAGTCGACAACGGAAGATATCCGCTGAGTCAATTCGGGACGGTGTTGACAAAACACTGTTACTGTCGAATGTTCCATATATTCGCTTGCTGACCTACTAAGTAGAGTACCCACCTCTGCGGTACGGATCGGGTCTGAGTCGTGTAGTGCCGCGGAATGGGTTAGTGTAGAGTATGAAATACCGAGAAGGGTTTTAGGGTTTTTCGACTCGTCCTATTCGCTCAACCATGCTCTTCTGGGTGGCATTCAGGACATCCTAGTCCTTTTTCTACTGTTCGAGTGGAGGAGAGGCTGGATACTGTGACTTCTTTCTACACCGTTCAGCTAACTTGTGTAGAAATACGGCCTCCGGTCAGTCTAAAATATCAAGATCAATTGAGATAGTACATTGGTTTTTATTTGTATTTTAAATAATTTAGTACAAGCTCTTTTTCCAATATTTCCAAAGTGTTCTAAATTCACTTTGATGGCTCCAATAGCCTGAGTATTTGGTATGACTCATCTACTTGGACCTATTTGAGACATTAGTAGATGTAGGATATTATAAACTAAATTTTATAATCTCTGAACTACTACTTATAGATTTTGGTCCTCCCGCCAATCTCCAAAATCCAATAAGTCTTTTTTTTTTTTTTTTAACTTTTCTTCAAATGGAACTTTATTTATATCAGCTAATGTATTAACGTGACTTACGCTATTATGTCTATTTAAAAATTAGGCAAGTGGTCATGAACACTTAGTACTTCTAGTGAAAATTATTCAATAAAGAATGTAGAAATACGGCCTCCGGTCAGTCTAAAATATCAAGATCAATTGAGATAATACATTGGTTTTTTTATTTGTATTTTAAATAATTTAGTACAAGCTCTTTTTCCAATATTTCCAAAGTGTTCTAAATTCACTTTGATGGCTCCAATAGCCTGAGTATTTGGTATGACTCATCTACTTGGACCTATTTGAGACATTAGTAGATGTAGGATATTATAAACTAAATTTTATAATCTCCGAACTACTACTTATAGATTTTGGTCCTCCCGCCAATCTCCAAAATCCAATAAGTCTTTTTTTTCTTTTTTTTAACTTTTCTTCAGATGGAACTTTATTTATATCAGCTAATGTATTAACGTGACTTACGTTATTATGTCTATTTACAAATTAGGCAAGTGGTCATGAACACTTAGTACTCCTAGTGAAAATTATTCAATAAAGAACAGCTAGAGGTACGCCCTGTGTGATCGAGGATATTTAGGCTCTTAACAAGAGGCAGTCCCGATCATTCTTACACAAGCTACCACTGCTAAATCCTAACTGACTAAATTGTATTTTAGTTTAATATAGTTTGAAACCTAGTAATTTCCATCGAAGTTTACATATTTTTTCAGTTATTTAGTAGTTACAGTAGTGTACTGCTTCTAGACTGTCTGACATCGATTTACTATCCAGCAAATACTATGGCTAAGGGTACTTCTAAAGGCAAGGGAGCCGCTAGCTCTAAGCCTGCTAAGCCTGCCGAGGTTCCTGAGGTCCCTGTGGAAACACCTAGCCTGTCTGGAGTTGAACCTGCCGAGGATACTGTTGGGGAAGCAAATTCTGAGGTTGGTACAGAGGATTTTTCTGAGGATGACTCGTCGAATCCTAAAGCCTTGGAAGAAGAGGTATCTACTACCGCGGAAAGGCTCGCCAGCGTCCGTGTATCACCTAGGAGTGAAGCTCAGGACCCCAGCTTGCCCCTGACCACGTGCCGTCAAATATTGGGGATAAACGTCGAAAGGCTGGAAAATTCGTGGATACGAATGTCGGGGGCATTATAACTCCACATCTAAAGGACACTCCAGCACAAATCCGGAGTGAAAAGGAAGTATTGGACCTGTCCGAAAATTTCGGTTTCGCCATCGATGGAGAAGCCATTCCATTCAGCTCAAATCTTGGGGCCGAAGCTGAGGACGCCATAACTCGACAACGAGTGGTTGGATCCTCTCAATCTCGACGCCAATTGAACCGCACTGAAGCGCTCTTGAAGGAGCTAGCGGCAGCAGCAGTTGTGGACCCCTCTATCGTGTCCCACTTGGCTGATATTCTTCCTATACCGAAGAAGAAAAAAAAAAAAATCGGGCCGAGTTTCGAACCCGAAACCTGCTGGTTTACCAGCCAGTACGGGCCAACTACCACTAAGCCAGTTACCACTGGTGAGAGAGGAAATATTTCAAAAGCCCTACTCCTGGCACCAGTTGCGTGATAATATACTTAACACCTTTTTGAAGATGCACGTGACCGTGAACTTCTAGAGTCTCGCAAGTTCTTTGGTGAACGATACCACTATTCGAGGTGCTCTAGCTCATATGACACATATGAATACTGGATGGGTGGTCGTACCTATACTGGCGAATATTTATTAATTTGTCAGATGATGAGACTCTGGGAGCTAACCTCTTTAAGAAAGTCAATGATGACATCATCGCCTATGGTGATTTGGTGATCTATGCCTTGGTCTGTCTTTGAGAAGATAGTTCACAAGCATACCAATTCCTCTACCAGAGTACTTAGTACCACGAGCCACACCCAGCCCACTTCAAGCGAAACGCAGTAGAGATTAATACTGCGCGTAGTACCTGGCAGAAACCCCGCACTACTACTGGAGGGGGGTACTTCAATCTACTCTACCGAACCGAAAGGTGATAAGAAGGTGTAGAGCGCCTTTGCAAGAAGTGGTTACTTATGGCACTATTTGATCCAGGGGCTGAAGTCTCTGCTATCTCATGCCGAGTAGCCTACGCTACAGATATGGCTGTCCATAACGAAACAACTGATTTAATCTTGGGAAATGGCAAAGTTACTACTTGCGAACAAGCCATTGACTATGCACACATAATGCTGTCAGATAGAAGAGAAGTGAAGACTCACCTAATCGTTACTGACATGTCTCAGAAATACGATTTAATTATAGGTATGACTGATCTTCTCAGTTTAGGTATAACACTCACTGGTCTGCCTAATGGGCTAGACCCGAATAAAGATCAGTCAGATGATAATATGTTAAAGATACCTAAACCTCCGGAAGGTGAAGCAAAGGATATGATTCCGCACTTCACCGATATAATTATGGACTTAATTATACAAAACAGGAAGATTGCAATAACTGACTGGTGTATGTTTAAGTTCTCTAATGGGTACGTTAGACTTGACTTAACAAACGTCGACTTCTCTAAGTTAAAGTGTCCTTCACATAACTACGTGAGTTGGAGACACAAAGACGTTGTCAAAACCCAAATCGAAGATTGGTTAAAACAGGGTCTAATTGAAATCAATTATGATGCAACCCCAGTTAACTTAGCTCTCTTAGCGGTCGATCAATATAAATCTGATGGAACGTTTAGTAAAACAAGAGTAGTACTAGACCTGTCGCCAATCAACAAACTAATTCCGCAACATAGTTTTCCCTTACCTAAGATAAGCGAGATACTACGCAAAATGGAGGGTGCGACTATCTTTCCAAGATAGACTTAAAAGCTGCATTCCATCAACTACAGATATATGAGCCTCATAGGAAATACTTTTCCTTTACTTGGCAAGGTAAGAAGTACCAGTTTAAAGGTGCACCTGAAGGCTTACACATGTTACCTTCTTTCTTCCAACAAGTTATGATGGAACTATTTGCGGACCTGTCGTATAACGTATCAGTCTATTTAGATGATATAGTTATCTTTACAAAGACA
>LUCW03000900.1:0-24897 GCA_001586965.3 Sphaeroforma sirkka | reverse complement strand
ATGTTAAAGACTTTGATCACAGGCGACAGTAAAGTAACTTCCATAAAGGTAGTCTTTAAACTGTCTTAGCGCAGTAACTATAGCAAGGAGCTCTTGTTTAACGGTAGGGTAATTCCGTTGACTCTTATTATAACTCTTGCTAAAGAATTGTATGTAGCGCGGTTTACCATTTATCGTTTGGTAAAGCACTCCACCTACCGCTCGATCTGAAGCGTCGGTTGCTACTTGAATGGGACACCATCCACAGGGTACTGCATGATGGGTGCGTCCATTACTTTTTTTTGACTAGTTTAAATGCATCATCACATTCTTTAGTCCAAAGCTTTCCCAAAGGTCCTTTGTGCAGCCGTAGGTGACTGAAAGGCTTTAAGTAATGAGAAAGATGCGGTACCGAACTGAGAAGAAGTTAACAAACCCACACACAGAGTTCACATCTCTTCCAGTAATTGGTGTTGATAAATCCAACAGAAACTGTTTCTTGCCAGGATCAATTTCTACCCCTGCTGCAGATACTTTGTAGCCAAGTAAGTGTATAGTATCTTTAGCAAAAGAACACTTGTCTTCGTTAATCTTAAGTTTAGCATGATTAAGTCGCTTTAAGACTTCTTTAACGAGTTTAGCATGTTCATGTGCTGTCTTTGTAAAGATAACTATATCATCTAAATAGACTGATACGTTATACGACAGGTCCGCAAATAGTTCCATCATAACTTGTTGGAAGAAAGAAGGTAACATGTGTAAGCCTTCAGGTGCACCTTTAAACTGGTACTTTTACCTTGCCAAGTAAAGGAAAAGTATTTCCTATGAGGCTGATATATTTGTAGTTGATGGAATGCAGCTTTTAAGTCTATCTTGGAAAAGATAGTCGCACCTCCATTTTGCATAGTATCTCGCTTATCTTAGGTAAGGGAAAACTATGTTGCGGAATTAGTTTGTTGATTGGCGACAGGTCTAGTACTACTCTTGTTTTACTAAACGTTCCATCAGATTTATATTGATCGACCGCTAAGAGAGCTAAGTTAACTGGGGTTGCATCATAATTGATTTCACTAGACCCTGTTTTAACCAATCTTCGATTTGGGTTTTGACAACGTCTTTGTGTCTCCAACTCACGTAGTTATGTGAAGGACACTTTAACTTAGAGAAGTCGACGTTTGTTAAGTCAAGTCTAACGTACCCATTAGAGAACTTAAACATACACCAGTCAGTTATTGCAATCTTCCTGTTTTGTATAATTAAGTCCATAATTATATCGGTGAAGTGCGGAATCATATCCTTTGCTTCACCTTCCGGAGGTTTAGGTATCTTTAACATATTATCATCTGACTGATCTTTATTCGGGTCAGCCCATTAGGCAGACCAGTGAGTGTTATACCTAAACTGAGAAGATCAGTCATACCTATAATTAAATCGTATTTCTGAGACATGTCAGTAACGATTAGGTGAGTCTTCACTTCTCTTCTATCTGACAGCATTATGTGTGCATAGTCAATGGCTTGTTCGCAAGTAGTAACTTTGCCATTTCCCAAGATTAAATCAGTTGTTTCTGTTATGGACAGCCATATCTGTAGCGTAGGCTACTCGGCATGAGATAGCAGAGACTTCAGCCCCTGATCAAATAGTGCCATAACTTTTTTCTCCATTTACGAAAACTGTTTGAAAGATACGTTCATCTCCTTTGGTATAGATTTTATTGAACATTTTCTCATAATCTTGCTCTAGTGCGCACATATGGTACTGTCAGTGCTTAACTTGGACGTCTGGTAAGTCCTTGCAATCCTCTTTGTGCCAACCGTTAGTACCCTTTGCAAGTAGCACACTCTTTCATATAGTGTCCAAAATCTGGCTTTGCCTGGTGCACACTTAACAGGGTCGTGTCTACCATTCCACTTGCCATTACGTTTTGTGAGGTTGTAACCACACTTCTTGCAAGGCGCTCTCACCTTCTTATCACCTTCGGTTCGGTAGAAGTAGAGCCAGTACCCCTCCAGTAGTAGTGCGAGGTTTCTTAGTACTACGCGCAGTATTAGTCTCTACTGCGTTTCGCTTAGTGGGCTGGGTGTAGCTCGTGGTACTAAGTACTCTAGTAGAGGAATTGGTATGCTTGTGTACTATCTTCTCAAAAGACAGACCAAGGCATAGATCGCAAATCACCATAGGCGATGATGTCATCATTGACTTTCTTAAAGAGGTTAGCTCCCAGAGTCTCCATCATCTGACAAATTAATAAATATTCGCCAGTATAGGTACGACCACCCATCCGAGTATTCATATGTGTCATATGAGCTAGAGCACCTGAATAGTGGTATCGTTCGCAAAGAACTTGCGAGACTCTAGAAGTTCACGGTCACGTGCATCTTCAAAAAAAAGGTGTTAAGTATATTATCACGCAACTGGTGCCAGGGTAGGGCTTTCCAGTTGGGCTCATGAGCCTTCAAGATAGTTCGCCATTCACCTGGCTCACAGAAATGAATAAAGGCATTCATCATCTGCTTATCCCTAAGGCTGGCAGACTCCTTAAGTTGGTCGAAGGCCTTCAGTGTCTCCACTGTACTCTCATTAGTAGAGAAATCGACCTCAGCCTGCGCGTTACCTAGCTGCTTTATAAAGCTTGGTTCTAAGTGTTCACGAGGCTCATGCTCAGTGCTACGGGCTGCTAGTGCCAAGATGGTGTCTATTTCCTTTCTCTTGTTATCGATTAGATAGCGAATGTTATCCGCTTTCCTATCGTCAAGGTCAGAGTCATTCAATAGACGGTCCTCAAGGACTTGCATACCAGAGCGTAATAGCCTGAGACGAGTATGTCTGGTTCTCACTTCCTCATCCTCAGGATTAGAGCGGGAACTCTCTAACGAGGTACTGGTGTAGCGATTGCCAAAATCGTGATTACCAGGGTTAGTTGGCAAATGAGGGTCGATATTACGAGGATGGTAAGCCTCATCGAGTTCCATACGATCATATCCTCTGACAGGGTTAGGGTTTGTCAAGAGGATGGTCGATGGTAGCATCAGAGCTATAGAGATTAAATTTTGAAATATTATCTCTCTCGCCAGTGGTAATTGGCTTAGTGGTAAACATACTGGCTGGTAAACCAGTAGGTCTCGGGTTCGAAACCCGGCCCGAATTTTTTTTTCTTCTTCTTCGGTATAGGAAGAATATCAGCCAAGTGGGACACGATAGAGGGGTCCACAACTGCCGCTGCCGCTAGCTCCTTCAAGAGCGCTTCAGTGCGGTTCAATTGGCGTTGAGATTGAGAGGATCCAGCCACTCGTTGTCGAGTTATGGCGTCCTCAGCTTCGGCCCCAAGATTTGAGCTGAATGGAATGGCTTCTGTAAACTTCGATGGAAATTACTAGGTTTCAAACTATATTAAACTAAAATACTATTTAGTCAGTTAGATTTAGCAGTGGTAGCTTGTGTAAGAATGATCGGGACCGCCTCTTGTTAAGAGCCCAAATATCCTCGATCACACAGGGCGTACCTCTAGCTGTTCTTTATTGAATAATTTTCACTAGAAGTACTAAATGTTCATGACCACTTGCCTAATTTGTAAATAGACATAATAACGTAAGTCACGTTAATACATTAGCTGATATAAATAAAGTTCCATCTGAAGAAAAGTTAAAAAGAAAAAAGACTTATTGGATTTTGGAGATTGGCGGGAGGACCAAAATCAATAAGTAGTAGTTCGGAGATTATAAAATTTAGTTTATAATATCCTACATCTACTAATGTCTCAAATAGGTCCAAGTAGATGAGTCATACCAAATACTCAGGCTATTGGAGCCATCAAAGTGAATTTAGAACACTTTGGAAATATTGGAAAAAAGAGCTTGTACTAATTATTTAAAATACAAATAAAAAACCAATGTATTATCTCAATTGATCTTGATATTTTAGACTGACCGAGCCGTATTTCTACATAGCCCCCAGTAGCTTTTAGAACTACGAACGTACGTTAAGATACGATCTAGTTGGTAAAGCGAAAACCAAAGTAAAAACGGTTTCGGTCATGACTTATCGAGTAAGTATGTGCCTATATGTACGAGTTCAAGACTCATGTTGTACTCTATGTCGTTTAGTATTTGGTCCAGTAACCATTTCCGATGTAGGCGCCTTTACGTTTATTATTTGGTAAGGTATTAGCCAAAGGCTGTTCTTCATTAGTAAGTAAGTTTGAACAATTTTCTGCACTGTTGGTAAGCAGATCAGAAAGTTTAGTCACGTAGGAAGTAGGTGGCAAATAGGGAATTTCAGATCCGTCAGGGTTTGTAGTCACCTGAGGAAACCCTTTTCGTTTATCTCGTGTGTTCTTATGTAAACGCTTATTCCATTTCTTATTAAAGATACGAAGAAAGTCGCGAGATTCACGAAATGCATCGGAGGTTAGCCAAGCTACTGTCCCATCCATGAAACGGGTCTTGTAGTAAGTGTAACCGTCTTCGGATGTTTTGTCAATTATATCTTTGACTTGTGACTCCATAACTGGTACATCAGAATCAAATGAGCGAGCGAATGAGAGTTCGGAGGTAGGGATACGGTGAGTGCCTAGATTGGTTGCGCTAGTACCATCAATGTTATTCACTTCGTAAGTATCACTCTTCTCATCATGGTAGGAAATAACAAAAGGTCCTATCGTCTTAGAAGAGAGTTCGGTAACGTTGGCGTTTCGATTTATAATGTTAACGTAATCGCCGACTTTGAACTGAACAATGTTCTTAGTGTTATTCCATCGGTCATACGCTTTAAGTAGGACGCGATTCTTGTGCTCGAGTAAACAGGGTAAACAACGTTCTGCATATGCTCGATCTTTGAAGCCACGGGGTAGCGTGTTTCTCGGGCGCAGTTTTATCAAACGTTGCTTGTAATTCACTATAGCGGCCAAAGAAATAGTGAAACGGGAGTGTTCCAGTTTGAGGATTCATGCAGTTATTCATTTGAGTCTGAACCCATTTCAAATGATAAGGCCACATATCCTCAACGTCGTCTAGTGCGGTACGCAAGAGTTTCTTAAGTTCTCTATGACGTGTCTCATTTGCACCCTGCGTTTGAGGTTTGTAAGGAACACCACGCCTATGGGTCATGCCTGATACGAGTATAAGTGCCTCCATTACGTCGGTACAACAAAACTCACTACCGTTATCAGAACATAGTACTCGGGGAAACCGAAGTCATTAAAGACGTGATAGCATAATTCTGCCACTGTTTGTGGACGTTTGTTCGGTATTGCATAAAGCAAGTTATAGCCCGAAGCCACACATAAGAAATGACAGATATATACATCGCCAGTATGCTTGGATCGCGGAGTTTAACCAAATCGACTATGACTCGGCGCATCGGTTGGTCTTCTGTCACACTTTTTAGGGGTGCCCAACCGTATCGCTTGATCTGGTTCTTTTCACAATCAGTACAGCGTCGGTATACTTCACGTATGGTTTCTTTCAGCGCCGGGTGATCAAGCCCTGCACGAATAGCCATTTTATAAGTATGCTCATATGCTCGATGCGTTAAATTATGTATAATTTTAACTCTACTTTCGAGCTCCTCTAAGTCAGTCAGATTCTGCGTAACGCTGGCTGGATGAACCATAGTCCTGTTGGAAAGGGCAACCTCAGTATCAGGAGGGGTAGAGTCCTGAGATACATAATTGACAACATTGGATTGTTGAAGTATCTTCTTCAGTTGTTTCGCCACTCCTGGCTGTTCTTTAAGCAGCGCTTTAAGTAGTTGAGTGCGAGCTTCAGGTTCTCTTAGAGTTTTGAGTCTTTGATCCATGGCCTTAGCTAGTTCCATGTTTTTTACGATCTAATGCCGTTTCAATCGGCATTACCTCGACTGCAATCTTGTTGGGTGCATGTGTTGTACGAGTCTTGAGCTTTTGTTCAAACTCTTTAGACTCCTCTAGTTTAGCTAAGAATTCGGTTGAGGGTTTCCACTTAGTGGTACCTGCAGGACCGATGCGACAAACAATGGTGTGTTTCCAAGGCGTCTTCTTAATAGAATAGGATCCCTGATACAAGAACGTGTCGGTTTCACGGTCGACATAAATAGGTTCGTCTTGAATCATATTAATTAAATCACGTATCCATGGGTCGGAGTTACGTAAGGGACAACACAGCGTAATGGTAGATTTAGTAATATTAACATAATTTAACAACTGTGCGATAAGTTGACAAGGTGGGTTAGCCCACGCATTATGCTTTGATAAGTCAAGCTGAAATGCATCACCTTTAGGATGAGTCAACGACCTATATTCAGAAACCTGTTTGTTATGTTCTGCGGCAAACATATCAACAGTAAATGGACCCCATCGTGATTGAGCGAGGTTAAACCATTTCTTATTTAGCATCCAATCGGTTGCTAATAACTCTTTGACTGTTTTCTGGTAGTCGGGCACAAGTCGAGAGAGCATGTCAGGAAGATGGTTATGTATTCCTGGAATGTGTGTTATATTAAAGGCGAACTTGGCAATAATGTCATGCCAGCGGCTCACCAACTGTGAATCAGGGTTCATATCTTTTAAGTATGTTAAAGACTTTTGATCACAGGCGACAGTAAAGTAACTTCCATAAAGGTAGTCTTTAAACTGTCTTAGCGCAGTAACTATAGCAAGGAGCTCTTGTTTAACGGTAGGGTAATTACGTTGACTCTTATTATAACTCTTGCTAAAGAATTGTATGTAGCGCGGTTTACCATTTATCGTTTGGTAAAGCACTCCACCTACCGCTCGATCTGAAGCGTCGGTTGCTACTTGGAACGGGACACCATCCACAGGGTACTGCATGATGGGTGCGTCCATTACTTTACTTTTGACTAGTTTAAATGCATCATCACATTCTTTAGTCCAAAGCTTTCCCAAAGGTCCTTTGTGCAGCCGTAGGTGACTGAAAGGCTTTAAGTAATGAGAAAGATGCGGTACCGAATCCGAGAAGAAGTTAACAAACCCACACACAGAGTTCACATCTCTTCCAGTAATTGGTGTTGATAAATCCAACAGAAACTGTTTCTTGCCAGGATCAATTTCTACCCTGCTGCAGATACTTTGTAGCCAAGTAAGTGTATAGTATCTTTAGCAAAAGAACACTTGTCTTCGTTAATCTTAAGTTTAGCATGATTAAGTCGCTTTAAGACTTCTTTAACGAGTTTAGCATGTTCATGTGCTGTCTTTGTAAAGATAACTATATCATCTAAATAGACTGATACGTTATACGACAGGTCCGCAAATAGTTCCATCATAACTTGTTGGAAGAAAGAAGGTAACATGTGTAAGCCTTCAGGTGCACCTTTAAACTGGTACTTCTTACCTTGCCAAGTAAAGGAAAAGTATTTCCTATGAGGCTCATATATCTGTAGTTGATGGAATGCAGCTTTTAAGTCTATCTTGGAAAAGATAGTCGCACCTCCATTTTGCGTAGTATCTCGCTTATCTTAGGTAAGGGAAAACTATGTTGCGGAATTAGTTTGTTGATTGGCGACAGGTCTAGTACTACTCTTGTTTTACTAAACGTTCCATCAGATTTATATTGATCGACCGCTAAGAGAGCTAAGTTAACTGGGGTTGCATCATAATTGATTTCAATTAGACCCTGTTTTAACCAATCTTCGATTTGGGTTTTGACAACGTCTTTGTGTCTCCAACTCACGTAGTTATGTGAAGGACACTTTAACTTAGAGAAGTCGACGTTTGTCAAGTCAAGTCTAACGTACCCATTAGAGAACTTAAACATACACCAGTCAGTTATTGCAATCTTCCTGTTTTGTATAATTAAGTCCATAATTATATCGGTGAAGTGCGGAATCATATCCTTTGCTTCACCTTCCGGAGGTTTAGGTATCTTTAACATATTATCATCTGACTGATCTTTATTCGGGTCTAGCCCATTAGGCAGACCAGTGAGTGTTATACCTAAACTGAGAAGATCAGTCATACCTATAATTAAATCGTATTTCTGAGACATGTCAGTAACGATTAGGTGAGTCTTCACTTCTCTTCTATCTGACAGCATTATGTGTGCATAGTCAATGGCTTGTTCGCAAGTAGTAACTTTGCCATTTCCCAAGATTAAATCAGTTGTTTCGTTATGGACAGCCATATCTGTAGCGTAGGCTACTCGGCATGAGATAGCAGAGACTTCAGCCCCTGGATCAAATAGTGCCATAACTTTTTTCCATTTACGAAAACTGTTTGAAAGATACGTTCATCTCCTTTGGTATAGATTTTATTGAACATTTTCTCATAATCTTGCTCTAGTGCGCACATATGGTACTGTCAGTGCTTAACTTGGACGTCTGGTAAGTCCTTGCAATCCTCTTTGTGCCAACCGTTAGTACCCTTGCAAGTAGCACACTCTTTCATATAGTGTCCAAAATCTGGCTTGCCTGGTGCACACTTAACAGGGTCGTGTCTACCATTCCACTTGCCATTACGTTTTGTGAGGTTGTAACCACACTTCTTGCAAGGCGCTCTCACCTTCTTATCACCTTTCGGTTCGGTAGAAGTAGAGCCAGTACCCCCTCCAGTAGTAGTGCGAGGTTTCTTAGTACTACGCGCAGTATTAGTCTCTCTACTGCGTTTCGCTTAGTGGGCTGGGTGTAGCTCGTGGTACTAAGTACTCTAGTAGAGGAATTGGTATGCTTGTGTACTATCTTCTCAAAGACAGACCAAGGCATAGATCGCAAATCACCATAGGCGATGATGTCATCATTGACTTTCTTAAAGAGGTTAGCTCCCAGAGTCTCCATCATCTGACAAATTAATAAATATTCGCCAGTATAGGTACGACCACCCATCCGTGTATTCATATGTGTCATATGAGCTAGAGCACCTCGAATAGTGGTATCGTTCGCAAAGAACTTGCGAGACTCTAGAAGTTCACGGTCACGTGCATCTTCAAAAAAAGGTGTTAAGTATATTATCACGCAACTGGTGCCAGGGTAGGGCTTTCCAGTTGGGCTCATGAGCCTTCAAGATAGTTCGCCATTCACCTGGCTCACAGAAATGAATAAAGGCATTCATCATCTGCTTATCCCTAAGGCTGGCAGACTCCTTAAGTTGGTCGAAGGCCTTCAGTGTCTCCACTGTACTCTCATTAGTAGAGAAATCGACCTCAGCCTGCGCGTTACCTAGCTGCTTTATAAAGCTTGGTTCTAAGTGTTCACGAGGCTCATGCTCAGTGCTACGGGCTGCTAGTGCCAAGATGGTGTCTATTTCCTTTCTCTTGTTATCGATTAGATAGCGAATGTTATCCGCTTTCCTATCGTCAAGGTCAGAGTCATTCAATAGACGGTCCTCAAGGACTTGCATACCAGAGCGTAATAGCCTGAGACGAGTATGTCTGGTTCTCACTTCCTCATCCTCAGGATTAGAGCGGGAACTCTCTAACGAGGTACTGGTGTAGCGATTGCCAAAATCGTGATTACCAGGGTTAGTTGGCAAATGAGGGTCGATATTACGAGGATGGTAAGCCTCATCGAGTTCCATACGATCATATCCTCTGACAGGGTTAGGTTTGTCAAGAGGATGGTCGATGGTAGCATCAGAGCTATAGAGATTAAATTTTGAAATATTATCTCTCTCGCCAGTGGTAATTGGCTTAGTGGTAAACATACTGGCTGGTAAACCAGTAGGTCTCGGGTTCGAAACCCGGCCCGAATTTTTTTTTTTTCTTCTTCGGTATAGGAAGAATATCAGCCAAGTGGGACACGATAGAGGGGTCCACAACTGCTGCTGCCGCTAGCTCCTTCAAGAGCGCTTCAGTGCGGTTCAATTGGCGTTGAGATTGAGAGGATCCAGCCACTCGTTGTCGAGTTATGGCGTCCTCAGCTTCGGCCCCAAGATTTGAGCTGAATGGAATGGCTTCTCCATCGATGGCGAAACCGAAATTTTCGGACAGGTCCAATACTTCCTTTTCACGCCGGATTTGTGCTGGAGTGTCCTTTAGATGTGGAGTTATAATGCCCCCCCATTCGACATTCGTATCCACGAATTTTCCAGCCTTTCGACGTTTATCCCCAATATTTGACGGCACGTGGTCAGGGGGGCAAGCTGGGGTCCTGAGCTTCACTCCTAGGTGATACACGGACGCTGGCGAGCCTTTCCGCGGTAGTAGATACCTCTTCTTCCAAGGCTTTAGGATCCGACGAGTCATCCTCAGAATAATCCTCTGTACCAACCTCAGAATTTGCTTCCCCAACAGTATCCTCGGCAGGCTCAACTCCAGACAGGCTAGGTGTTTCCACAGGGACCTCAGGAACCTCGGCAGGCTTAGCAGGCTTAGAGCTAGCGGCTCCCTTGCCTTTAGAAGTACCCTTAGCCATAGTAATTGCTGGATAGTAAATTGATGTCAGACAGTCTAGAAGCAGTACACTACTGTAACTACTATATAACTGAAAAAATATGTAAACTTCGATGGAAATTACTAGGTTTCAAACTATATTAAACTAAAATACAATTTAGTCAGTTAGGATTTAGCAGTGGTAGCTTGTGTAAGAATGATCGGGACTGCCTCTTGTTAAGAGCCTAAATATCCTCGATCACACAGGGCGTACCTCTAGCTGTTCTTTATTGAATAATTTTCACTAGAAGTACTAAATGTTCATGACCACTTGCCTAATTTGTAAATAGACATAATAACGTAAGTCACGTTAATACATTAACTGATATAAATAAAGTTCCATCTGAAGAAAAGTTAAAAAAAAAAAAAGACTTATTGGATTTTGGAGATTGGCGGGAGGACCAAAATCAATAAGTAGTAGTTCGGAGATTATAAAATTTAGTTTATAATATCCTACATCTACTAATGTCTCAAATAGGTCCAAGTAGATGAGTCATACCAAATACTCAGGCTATTGGAGCCATCAAAGTGAATTTAGAACACTTTGGAAATATTGGAAAAAGAGCTTGTACTAATTATTTAAAAATACAAATAAAACCAATGTATTATCTCAATTGATCTTGATATTTTAGACTGACCGGAGGCCGTATTTCTACAATATATATATATATATATATATATATATATATATATATATATATATATATTACATTATATATATATATATATATATATATGTATATATATATATATATATATATATATATATATATATTGCATTATATATATATATATATATATAATATATATATATATATATATATATATATATATATATATATATATATATATATATATATATATATATATATATATATATTATATTATATACATATATACATACATACATATAATATATATATATATATATATATATATATATATATATATATATATATATATATATATATATATATATATATATATATATATAAATACATATAATAAACATTACAAAAAAATATACATACATACACTATATATATAGAGTTTTAGAGTTTTAGGGTTTAGGTACCTTTATTTGTTTACACACTATTGCTATATACAATGGCTTGTGTCCGAAGACCTGTGGCGGCCGGCAGGTGTCGCAGTTTGTGCTTTAATCCCTGTTTTCTCAGGTAGAAGCTAACTGAACTGTCTAATGGCTGAGTTGTTGCGCTGCGTTTAGTTTGCTATGTGGCTTGGTTTCTTTGGGTATGTGGTTCTATGGGTTGTTTTAGTAGTAGTTTGTAAATCCTAACTGGTTGGAAACAAGTGCTGAGAATATACTATGACCGATTTGCATTTCGTATTACTGAATATGAGAGAGAGACCAGTAGCGGCACTACTGTCTCGGACTCACTACCGCATCACCGGGTTGCGATTTGCAGCTGTGTCTGCCGGTAGGCGCTTAGGGCGGATGTGTTCTAGGAGGTGGGCGTTTCATCGCAGGATGTTTGTTGATATAATTGCTATTCAGCTTCAAGTCAATGCAAATCTGTCGTAGGCATATTTGCCAACACTTGGTAAAATCAGGTGGATCTAGACTGCTAGTGATATAGGAGAGAGTGATATCTATTGGGATGTTGTTTTCTGAATCCTGATCTATATCGAACAGGGGGTGAGTGTGGTGGTTGGGTAGTGTGCGTTTCCAATACTGTGGTGTGATTATGTACGCTGCTGCCTCTGGGTGAAGCGTATTGAAATCTATTTGCGGATTATCAATCCACAGTACTCTATTGGGTTGCTGGCCACGATCTATACTAGCCAGTGATGGCCATATAAATTCATTGCCTGGGTGTGCACCATTTACATGTAACGTATGAACTACAGTAGTCATGAAACGCGGCACTGGAAACACTTTTTCTATGAGTATGTTTGGTTCTATCGGTCCCTTGTGTAGATATACTAGTTGATCGTGAATCGTTAGCATGTCTGTATAGCGCTTGCGACTACTAAGTGCATCTAGCAGTGTCTTATTAACTACTACGCCTTTCTGTGGTGCGATCAGTTTTGACACAAACTCTAACACGAAGGGACATGTAAAGTGTGTGGGAGTGAACTTTCTAGCGCTACAGCCGATGCATGCGAGACCTGCCGGGGTCTTTTCTAGCGTGAAACAGAACCTGTGTAATATGTAGAACAGGAAGATCGTCGGAATTCGGAAGAGAAGACTGCTGAAGCTGTGATGATCCAGCGGTGTGTCGAATCGGTAGCGTTCTTCTTCGCCGGGGTAGATGAGCCGAAATCTCAGCTCGCGTGCTGCCTCGCGGTGTAGCGCACCGTCTTCCTTGTTTGGGTTCTTTTTGGTATAGAAAATCTTCAATTGTCTGTAAAGTTTATAATATGGATAAAAATAGATGTTCTCGCGAGCGAGCATGGTGAGTCCCATCGGGGTGAAAACGGATTTGCGTTTGTTCATATAGTCTTGCAGTAGATTTCTGATTGACATTCTACTAATATGATTGATTAAACTTACACATTGCCACTCACACAGTTTTAGGGTTTAGGGTTTTAGGTACCTTTATTTGTTTACACGCTATTGCTATATACAATGCCTGATGTCCGGGGTGGACTTGTGGCTACCGGCAGGTGTTGGCAGTTCCCGTGACCCTGCTTTTCAGGGGAGGGCGAACTGGACTGTCTAGGGGCTGAGTCGTTTTCGGTCTGTGGTTGTTGTACTTGTTGAGTTGTTTTCTTTGGCTGTAGTTTTGTTAGTGGTGTGTGTGTTTGACAACCGTAACTGGATTGACACAGAGTCTGTGAGTAAGCTAAGCTGTGACAGATATGCATATCGTTTCATTGAATATGAGGTATGATACAGTGGCTCACCAGTGTATCATACTCACTACCGCATCACCAGGTCGCGATGTGCGACTGTGCCTGCCGGTAGGCATTCAGGGAGGGTGTGGGCGGGGCGGGGGGCGTTTCATCGCGCTGTGTTCGTTGATATATGTGCTATTCAACTTCAGGTCAATGCATATTTGTCGCAGGCATATTCGCCAGCGTCTGATCAAGTCAGGCGGAGTCACGCTACTACATATGTAGGATAGTGTAATGTCTATTGGGATGTCATTGTCTAAGTCCTGGTCAATGTCAAACAGGGGTGTATGTGGTGGTTCGGGAGTTTGCGTGTCCAGTGCTGGGGCGCCGCCATATAGGCGCTAGCCTCTGGATGTAGTGTGTTGAAGTCCATTTGCGGGTTATCTAGCCACAGTGTTCTGTGGGCTTGTTCGAAACGACGTCTGCGGTCTAACGAAGGCCAAGTATAATCGTTCTCTGGGTGTTCTGAGTCTACGAGGAGAGTGTGTACTATTGTGGTCATGAACCGTGGCACTGGGAACACACAGTTCAGCAGTACTTGGGGGGGTATGGGTCCTTTGTGCAAGCACACCAGCTGGTCGTGTAGTGTGAGCATGTCTGTGTAGCGCTTACGGGTGCTAAGGGCGTCTAGTAAGTTGCTATCAACTACAATCTCTTTCTTTGGTGAGATGAGTTTGGACATGTAGGGCAGCACGAGGGGACACTTGAAGTGTGATGTGGTGAAAGGTGTTTTGCTGCAGCCAATGCATGTGAGACCTGCCGGGGTCTTTTCTAGCATGAACATATACCTGTTCGTGACGTACAGTGCGACGATCGTTGGTACTCTGAATAAGAGACTGCTGAAGCTGTGATGTTCGAGTGGCGTGTCGAGTCGGTACCGCTCTTCCTCGCCTGGGTAGATGAGTCCAAATCGGAGTTCGCGAGCCGCTTGTCGGTGTAGTGCGCTTTCCTTTTTGTTTGGTTTTCTGTTTGTGTATGCTTGTTTCAGCTTCCTGTATGTTATGAACGGAGGGTAGTGAAGTATGTTCTCGCGAGCGAGCATAGTGAGTCTCATAGGGGTGAATATGGTTGCTTGTTTGCCCAGATATTCCTGTAGAGGATTTCTGTGTGACATACGAGTTATATGATTTATAAGACTCACGCACCGCCAAGTGCATAATGCCCGTGCGTTGAGGAGTCCACAGAACTGAATTTGTTTCAGCATAGTTGGTGTGGCTTTTGTTGGGGTCTTTTTGTGTGCGGCAGTGGAAAGAATGTATCCAGAGGCCTTATGGATTACGGTATCGAGCTTGTCGAGTTGTGTATTGATTTGTGATGTGAGTGAGTAGTGTGATAGTGGGATGAAAGCAAGACCGTAAGTGATTTTGGAGAGTATAAATACTGGAAGATCATGAGCTTGTTGTGTGGGTGTAGGTGGGTCCCAGCTCGGAAGCCAAGGGGGGCCGCTGTGGCTTATGGATTCATTCAGAGTATTGATGCGTGTTTCCAACATTTGTACAATGTCTATTCCCTTGTCCCATAGGGAATCCCAAGTATCTAGCAGTGGGGTGTGCATCTATACCATTCAGTCCGAGCATGAACTTGTGTGCTAGTTTGGGATTTTGCGGTGCTACATATATCGATTTCTTTGGGTGGAATTCAACACCGGAGCGTTTGCCCCATACATAAGCATGGTTGAGGCCTAGTTGCAACTTGGTGTGATCGCGGTTGATATCGTTAGGTCGTCGACCCAGCCAAGGAAGCCTCGGGGGGTCGACTTTAGCAAGGCTATCAAGTAGCGGGTCAATGTATATGTTGAAGAGTGTGGGGATTGATCACCCTGAGTTAGACCATGAGCACGTGAATATATAGGCCCGAGGACTTGTTGATATGTAATACGAGACACTACATTATGGTACATGTTTTGGAAGAGGGTGATCAATGGGGTGGGTACCCGTCGATTGTGTAGAAGGCGCCAGAGGCGGTCAAGTTTGACTGAGTCATATGCTTTCTTAATGTCCAGGAATACCTGGTGGGTGTGTTGGGCTGTAGGGCTTGATTGATTGATGTATTCGTGTAGCGTGAGGGCGTGTGTGAAGCAAGAGTAGCCTGATTTGAACCCGCCTTGTCTGCTATGTGTTTTAAAGGCAGACAGCTGATTCATGTAACTCAGCAGTACTATTTGAAAGATACGACGCAGTATCTGTGTGAGCGTTATAGGTCGAAAGAATTCTGGCCCTGTGGGTACCTCAGTTTTGGGAATGGGCACGATAAGCGTGCACAGCCAGGCTGACGGCACGTTACCCGTATGTAGTATCTTGTTGAACAGGTAATTGAGGACTTTAAGAATTGGTGACTTGGGATTTGGTTTACCCTCCTGATCGTGTCCTATGGGATAGACTTCGATAGCTGCTTTGAGAATATCAATATGTATTCCGTCCGGGCCGGAGCCTTTCCGGCTATCATATGCTAGTATGGCTTGCATGATATGTGCGGTGGTGAAGATATCTTGGTCGAGAGGTATGAATTCAGTATGGGTTTCTTCTGGTATTTTGTAAGGTATTTTCTGGTTAAATAGCTTTTGCAGGAATGAGCCAATGATGTGTGCTGTTGGTTCTGTTGTGTTGGGTATTGATGGTTGTTTGGACAGTGATTTCTTTTGTTTAGTGAATAATTTCACAATGGTGGTATTATGGATACGCCTCGGTAGCGCGCAATGGTGTGTGGATCTGTGGGGGGTGTTTTCCAGATAGTAACCGTAGAATGTGCCTTGTGCTACTTTCCATAGCTTGTTAACTATCGTATCATATACCGATGTGATTTTGTCTTGATTTGCATTCTGGATAAGTCGTAGCCATGACTTAGAGTTAGCTCTTATTCTTGCTCGAAAGGTATTTGCGTAGCGCGGGTTGTTGCAATTATAAGTTCGAATTCGGTATCTGTTGTACCCGTGTGCTGGCATACATTCTATGGATGTAGGCATAGTACTGGGGTGTTGTATGTCTGGTGATTGAATGTTGAGTGAAAACACCCATTCATGATCGGTTTTGAGTGAAATGTCTGCGGCTTTGATGAGTGTGAGCAGTGTTCTCGTACGTGATTGAGCGTAGACGTGATCAACACGTATGTTTGCTGATTGGTTTGGTGTTATATGGTCCATTTGGTGTAGCTGAGTATAGTATTCGATAGATTTTCTACGGTCGGATATTTAATGAGGAAGTCATTATATTCTGTATCGCGGAAATTCATATCTCCAACCAGCACATGAGGTTTGCAGTTGAGTGCCATTAAAGTTTTGTATACGTCATTTCCTAGGTGTGGTGCTAAGTAGACACATGCTATGGTGACCATGCGAAAGGTAAATGCTACAAAGCATTGGCTTTGTGCATGTAGTTTGAAATCATTGAGCTATGTCTACTTATTAAGGCTACACCGTTGTTTCTACCACCACGGTGTATACTACTAGATGGGGGTGACGCATAGATAAGGTTGGTATTACTTTCATTGCAAACTTCATTGAGGCGGTCTCTGTAGCCCCACGTCTCTACTAAAACATAGGGCGTCACATTGACTGCATAGTTTACGTATTGCTCTGTATTGTGCTTGTGTGTTTTTCAGTGAGTTTAGGTTGACATAATACACGAGAATGTCACTCATTGCGATTTCGTCTTACTAGTGGTTCGGTTTTGTTTGAATGCAGCAAGCTCTTTCTCTGTTTCTGCATCAGATATTTGTGGGGATTTCGAACTATCGCCTAAGACTGACGCTATTTCGTCATCTGACATATAGTGCTCTGAGACTTCGTCGGTGTGTTCATCATCGCTTGAATTTTCGATTCTAGCTTTAACTGTGTTTCTATTTGCTTCGTCTCCACTAATTATAATTCGTTTGGGGTTTCTTGAGGACGAATTAGTATTGTCCGTGATGTTGTTTGGGTCTGCGATTGGTGGTAGTGTTGCGGGTGCTGTGGGTGTAGATTTTCCCGTGGGTGGGTGTGTGCTGTTTCGTATGTCAGTGGTTTTCGTGGTTGTATAATTATGGATAGTATTGGGGGGTTGTGGTATCTATTGGGTTTGGGCTGGGCTGAGGAGGTTTGGTGGTGGTTTCGGTACTCTACTGAGTAGGTGAGTTAGGACCTAGGGCATGTGGTGGACATTTATCGCGAGCCAGTGCGCTGGTATGAGCATTTTCTAGACGTTTGCGAGCGCCTTCTATTGCGATTGGGTTGGTTACGTTAGCGGGGTCTGCACCCTTGTTAATGCGCCAACCACGAGCAAGTAGGATTTGTTTAGTTTTGATTGCAAAACGTGGGGACTACAAGTTCTACTGCGCTACGATCTTGTAAAGGTATGACGCGTGCAGTATGGGGATGTATTTCAGCAAATGAAAGTTCCAAAGCCATTTGAGAGATGCTTGTTTGTCGGTAGCGTACCGTCTCTAGTGCATGTGTGTTGCAACCAAAGTATAAGGCTGTGAGATCCCAATCTTCTTGGCAATCCCATATAGAGGGTGGCTTGCTGGGTTGGAATAGATTAGCTTGTGCCTCCCTTGAGGAGGAGTTGCGTGTTTGATTCAACATATCTTTGTACGTTGTAGGCTTGTCCTTGTTTGCAGGAGTTTGTATAAGTCCTGGCGTGTGCGTAATTGTGGTATCTGGGATACGTATACGGTGTTGGTTTGTGGCAGTGCTCTGTGGGTTGTTTTTGGATGCAAGTTGCTGTTGGAGTTTCGCATTTTCACATTTTAGGGCGTGGTTCTGCTCTAGTAGAGTTTTGTTTGAGTGTTCTAATTTCTCTAAACGTGCGAGGATCTCCTCCACACTACTTACCTTGTGAGTCCCTTCTGTAGATGAACATACCTTTTGATGCAATCCTCGAAGTAGGTCATCTTCTCTATCAGGGGTAGTACAATCGCCTTCAGTTTCTCGTCTAACTCTGTGGGTTGATGGACTCCTCCAGAGGGCGGGGCCCCCCCGCATATAGTGTCGGCTAACGATCAAGTGATTTGATTTTCGATTGATAACAGGTCTGTTTGGTCCAGTGGTAAATTGCCTGGTTTGGTGTGGTGCGGTCACGTGTTCGATTCTGGGTCGGATTGAAAATTTTCTGGGGTCTTTGTGATTTCTTTGAATTGTTTTCACTTTCGCACTGTGTATGTTGAGTTCACATCTAAAGTGAGATTCGAGAGTGTCAGCAGTTTGAGATGTGCTTGAAATATAAATAGTTCAAAAGTGAAATATAAATAGTTCAAAAGTGAAATAAAATAGTTCAAAAGTGAAATATAAATAGTCCAAAAGTAAAAAATATAAATAGTTCAAAAGTGAAATATAAATAGTTCAAAAGTGAAATATAAATAGTTCAAAAGTGAAATATAAATAGTTCAAAAGTGAAATATAAATAGTCCAAATATATAAATAGTCCAAAAGTGAAATATATAAATAGTTCAAAAGTGAAATATAAATAGTCCAAAAGCGAAATATAAATAGTCCAAAAGTGAAACATAAATAGTCCAAAAGTGAAACATAAATAGTCCAAAAGTGAAATATAAATAGTCCAAAAGTGAAAAATATAAATAGTCCAAAAAAAGTGAAATATAAATAGTCCAAAAGCGAAATATAAATAGTCCAAAAGCGAAAATAAATAGTCCAAAAGAAAATATAAATAGTCCAAAAGTGAAATATAAATAGTCCAAAAGCGAAATATAAATAGTCCAAAAAAGTGAAATATAAATAGTCCAAAAGTGAAATATAAATAGTCCAAAAGTCGAAAACATAAATAGTCCAAAAGCGAACATAAATAAATAAAGTGAATATAAATAGTCCAAAAGCGAAATATAAATAGTCCAAAAGTGAAATATAAATAGTCCAAAAGCGAAATATAAATAGTCCAAAAGTGAAATATAAATAGTCCAAAAGCGAAATATAAATAGTCCAAAAGCGAAAATATAAATAGTCCAAAAAAATATAAATAGTCCAAAAGTGAAATATAAATAGTCCAAAAGTGAAATATAAATAGTCCAAATAAATAGTCCAATGATAAATAAATAGTCCAAAAGTGAAATATAAATAGTCCAAAAGCGAAATATAAATAGTCCAAAAGTGAAATATAAATAGTCCAAAAGTAGTCCAAAAGAAATATAAATAGTCCAAAAGTGAAACATAAATAGTCCAAAAGTGAAATATAAATAGTCCAAAAGCGAAATATAAATAGTCCAAAAGTATAAAAGTCCATAAATATAAATAGTCCAAAAGTGAAATATAAATAGTCCGCAAAGTCCAAAAGTGAAATATAAATAGTCCAAAAAAGTGAATATAAATAGTCCAAAAGAAAAATAAATAGTCCGCGCGAAATATAAATAGTCCGCGCGAAAATAAATAGTCCAAAAGTGAAATATAAATAGTCCAAAAGTGAAACATAAATAGTCCGCGCGAAAGTAAATAAAAGAAAATAAATAAAATAGTCCAAAAGTGAAAATATAAATAAAATATAAATAGTCCCAAAGCGAAATATAAATAGTCCAAAAGCGAAACATAAATAGTCCAAAAGCGAAACATAAATAGTCCAAAAGTGAAATATAAATAGTCCAAAAGTGAAATATAAATAGTCCAAAAGTGAAAACATATAAATAGTCCAAAAGCGAAACATAAATAGTCCAAAAGCGAAAACATAAATAGTCCAAAAGTCCGAAATATAAATAGTCCATAAATAGTCGAAAATATAAATAGTCCATAAAAGCGAAAACATAAATAGTCCAAAAGCGAAATATAAATAGTCCAAAAGCGAAAAACATAAATAGTCCAAAAGTGAAATATAAATAGTCCAAAAGTGAAATATAAATAGTCCAAAGTCCGCGCGAAATATAAATAGTCCAAAAGCTGAAAATATAAATAGTCCAAAGCGAAATATAAATAGTCCAAAAGCGAAAATATAAATAGTCCAAAAGTGAAATATAAATAGTCCAAAAGTGAAATATAAATAGTCCAAAAGTGAAATATAAATAGTCCAAAAGTGAAATATAAATAGTCCAAAAGCGAAAATATAAATAGTCCAAAAGCCCAGAAACATAAATCCAAGTCCAAAAGTCCAAAAGAAATATAAATAGTCCAAAAGTGAAAATATAAATAGTCCAAAAGTGAAATATAAATAGTCCAAAAGTGAAATATAAATAGTCCAAAAGTGAAAAAGAAACATAAATAGTCCAAAAGTGAAATATAAATAGTCCAAAAGTCATAGTCCAAAAGTGAAATATAAATAGTCCAAAGCGAAATATAAATAGTCCAAAAGCGAAATATAAATAGTCCAAAAGCGAAATATAAATAGTCCCAGGGAAATAAAAAGCGCCCAAACATAAATAGTCCAAAAGTGAAATATAAATAGTCCAAAAGTGAAATATAAAATAGTCCAAAAGTGAAATATAAATAGTCCAGGCCCAGTGAAATATAAATAGTCCAAAAGTGAAATATAAATAGTCCAAAAAAAGTGAAATATAAATAGTCCAAAAAGTGAAATATAAATAGTCCAAAAGTGAAATATAAATAGTCC
Source organism: Sphaeroforma sirkka (assembly GCA_001586965.3). Classification (NCBI taxonomy): domain Eukaryota; class Ichthyosporea; order Ichthyophonida; genus Sphaeroforma; species Sphaeroforma sirkka. The sequence continues at coordinate 4,181 of LUCW03000900.1, read as the reverse complement.
CAGGCGCCCAGTGAGGGCCCAGGTCTCAGGGCAGCGAAAGTGGGCCCAGGGCCAGGGCCAAAATATAAATAGGCTTTTAGGGCTTTTAGGGTTTTAGGGTTTTAGGCTTTAGGGCCAGGCCTAGGGTTTAGGGGCCCAGGGCTTAGGGGCTTTTATTTGTTTACACGCCATTGCTATATACAATGGCTTGTGTCCGAAGACCTGTGTGCGGCCGGCAGGTGTCGCAGTTTGTGCCTTAATCCCTGTTTTCTCAGGTAGAGGCCAACTGAACTGTCTAATGGCTGGGCTGTTGCGCTGCGTTTAGTTTGCTATGCGGCTTGGTTTCTTTGGGTATGTAGTTCTATGGGTTGTTTTAGTAGTAGTTTGTAAATCCTAACTGGTTGGAAACAAGTGCTGAGAATATACTATGACCGATTTGCATTTCGTATTACTGAATATGAGAGAGAGACCAGTAGCGGCACTACTGTCTCGGACTCACTACCGCATCACCGGGTTGCGATTTGCAGCCGTGTCTGCCGGTAGGCGCTTAGGGCGGATGTGTTCTAGGAGGTGGGCGTTTCATCGCAGGATGTTTGTTGATATAATTGCTATTCAGCTTCAAGTCAATGCAAATCTGTCGTAGGCATATTTGCCAACACTTGGTAAAAAATCAGGTGGATCTAGACTGCTAGTGATATAGGAGAGAGTGATATCTATTGGGATGTTGTTTTCAAATCCTGATCTATATCGAACAGGGGTGAATGTGGTGGTTGGGTAGTGTGCGTTTCCAATACTGTGGTGTGATTATGTACGCTGCTGCCTCTGGGTGAAGCGTATTGAAATCTATTTGCGGATTATCAATCCACAGTACTCTATTGGGTTGCTGGCCACGATCTATACTAGCCAGTGATGGCCATATAAATTCATTGCCTGGGTGTGCACCATTTACACGTAACGTATGAACTACAGTAGTCATGAAACGCGGCACTGGAAACACTTTTTCTATGAGTATGTTTGGTCTCTATCGGTCCCTTGTGTATATATACTAGTTGATCGTGAATCGTTAGCATGTCTGTATAGCGCCTGCGACTACTAAGTGCATCTAGCAGTGTCTTATTAACTACTACGCCTTCTGTGGTGCGATCAGTTTTGACACAAACCTAACACGAAGGGACATGTAAAGTGTGTGGAGTGAACTTTCTAGCGCTACAGCCGATGCATGCGAGACCTGCCGGGGTCTTTTCTAGCGTGAAACAGAACCTGTGTAATATGTAGAACAGGAAGATCGTCGGAACTCGGAAGAGAAGACTGCTGAAGCTGTGATGTTCCAGCGGTGTGTCGAATCGGTAGCGTTCTTCTTCGCCGGGGTAGATGAGCCGAAATCTCAGCTCGCGTGCTGCCCTCGCGGTGTAGCGCACCTTCTTCCTTGTTTGGGTTCTTTTTGGTATAGAAAGTCTTCAATTGTCTGTATAGTTTATAATATGGATAAAAATAGATGTTCTCGCGAGCGAGCATGGTGAGTCCCATCGGGGTGAAAACGGATTTGCGTTTGTTCATATAGTCTTGCAGTGGATTTCTGATTGACATTCTACTAATATGATTGATTAAACTTACACATTGCCACTCACACAGTGCCTGAGCATCAAGCAAGCCACAAAATTTGATCGAATTACGCATAGTAGGTGTGAAACTCTTAGGCGGGTCTTTCTGTGCCGCTGTGGATGTAATATATCCTACAGCACGATGGAGCACAAAGTTTAGTTGGAATAACTGTTTGTCTATCACTTCAGTGAGTGATTTATCGGCTAAAGGGATAAAACATAGTCCATATGTGATTTTGGAGAGTATAAACACTGAAAAATCATCAGCTTGTTATGCGGGTGCAAGTGATCCCCAGCCCGAAAGCCGAAAGGACCGCCATCGGTTATTGCATTAGGGGCTGAGGGCCCAGGGTTCTAGGGCCCAGGCAAGGCCCATCTCTACTATATTGATTCCTTTGGGCCCAGGGCCCCAGGGCCAGGCCCAGCCCCAGGCTTAGGGCCCAGGGTATAGGCCCAGGGCCCAGGGCCCAGGTAAATCCCAGGCCTTTGGGCCCAGGTGCCCAGGTATAGGGACCCAGGGGGTGGGCCTCCCAGGGCCAGGGCGGGCCCAGGCCCAGGCCCAGGCCCAGGGCCCTGCTGTAGCCCAGGGCCCAGGGCCCAGGCCCAGGCCCAGGGCCAGGCAGGGCCCAGGCCCAGGCCCAGGGCCCCAGGCCCAGGGCCCAGGGCCTGGCCCAGGGCCCAGGGCCCAGGCCCAACCGAGGGCCCAGGGCCCAGGGCCCAGGCCCAGGGGGCCCAGGGCCCAGGTGGGTCCCAGGGCCCAGGGCCCAGGGCTGTTGGGTCCAGGCCCAGGGCCCAGGGCCCAGGCCCAGGCCCAGGCCCAGGGCCCAGGGCCCAGGGCCCAGGGCCCAGGGCCCAGGCCCAGGGCCCAGGGCCCAGGGCCCAGGGCCCAGGGCCCAGGCCCAGGGCCCAGGGCCTAGGGCCCAGGGCAGGCAGGCCCAGGCCAGGGCCCAGGCCTTAGGGCCTGGGCCCAGGGCCCAGGGCCCAGGCCCAGGCCCAGGCCCAGGCCCAGGCCCAGGCCCAGGCCCAGGGCCCAGGCCCAGGGCCCAGGCCCAGGCCCAGGGCCCAGGCCCAGGGCCAGGCCCAGGCCCAGGCCCAGGGCCCAGGGCCCAGGCCCAGGGCCCAGGGCCCCTAGGCCCAGGCCCAGGCCTGAGGCCCAGGGCCCAGGGCCCAGGCCCAGGCCCAGGGCCCAGGGCCCAGGGCCCCCAGGGCCCAGGCCCAGGGCCCAGGGCCCAGGGCCCAGGCCCAGGGCCCAGGGCCCAGGCCCAGGGCCCAGGGCCCAGGGGCCAGGGGGCCCAGGGCCAGGGCCCAGGGCCCAGGCCCCAGGGCCCAGGGCCCAGGGCCCAGGGCCCAGGGCCCAGGGCCAGGGCCCAGGCCCAGGGCCCAGGGCCCAGGGCCCAGGGCCCAGGGCCCAGGGCCCAGGGCCCAGGCCCAGGGCCCAGGGCCCAGGGCCCAGGGGCCCAGGGCCCAGGGCCCAGGGCCCAGGGCCCAGGGCCCAGGGCCCAGGCCCAGGCCCAGGGCCCAGGGCCCAGGCCCAGGGCCCAGGGCCCAGGGCCCAGGGCCCAGGGCCCAGGGCCCAGGGCCCAGGGCCCAGGGCCCAGGGCCCAGGGGGCCAGGCCCAGGCCCAGGGCCCAGGCCCAGGGCCCCAGGGCCCAGGGCCCAGGCCCAGGGCCCAGGGCCCAGGGCCCAGGGCCCAGGGCCCAGGCCCAGGGCCCAGGGCCCAGGGCCCAGGGCCCAGGCCCAGGGCCCAGGCCCAGGGCCCAGACCCAGGGCCCAGGCCCAGGCCAGGGCCCAGGGCCCAGGGGGCCCCAGGCCCAGGGCCCAGGGCCCAGGGCCCAGGGCCCAGGCCCAGGGCCCAGGCCCAGGCCCAGGGCCCAGGCCCAGGGCCCAGGCCCAGGCCCAGGCCCAGGGCCCAGGCCTGGCCCAGGGCCCAGGGCCCAGGGCCCAGGGCCAGGGCCCAGGGCCCAGGCCCAGGGCCCAGGCCCAGGGCCCAGGGCCCAGGCCCAGGCCCAGGGCCCAGGCCCAGGGCCCAGGGCCCAGGCCCAGGCCCAGGGCCCAGGGCCCAGGGCCCAGGCCCAGGGCCCAGGCCCCCAGGGCCCAGGGCCCAGGCCCAGGGCCCAGGCCCAGGGCCCAGGCCCAGGGCCCAGGCCCAGGGCCCAGGGCCCAGGCCCAGGGCCCAGGGCCCAGGGCCCAGGGCCCAGGGCCCAGGGCCCAGGGCCCAGGGCCCAGGGCCCAGGGCCCAGGCCCAGGGCCCCCAGGGCCCAGGCCCAGGGCCCAGGCCCAGGGCCCAGGGCCCAGGCCCAGGCCCAGGGCCCAGGCCCAGGCCCAGGGCCCAGGGCCCAGGCCCAGGCCCAGGCCCAGGGCCCAGGGCCCAGGGCCCAGGGCCCAGGGCCCAGGGCCCAGGGCCCAGGCCCAGGGGGCCCCCAGGCCCAGGGGCCCAGGGCCCAGGGCCCAGGGCCCAGGCCCAGGGCCCAGGCCCAGGGCCCAGGGCCAGGGGCCCAGGGCCCAGGGCCCAGGCCCAGGGCCCAGGGCCCAGGGCCCAGGCCCAGGCCCAGGGCCCAGGGCCCAGGGCCCAGGGCCCAGGGCCCAGGGCCAGGGCCCAGG
>LUCW03000899.1:17500-25386 GCA_001586965.3 Sphaeroforma sirkka | reverse complement strand
ATATATCTAAAAAAAAAACACACACGCGCACACACACATGCATACACATTCGTATATAAAAATATATATCCCGCTATTTCTGTCTCCAAATGGCTCAGCCTCATTCGTCTACCCTCAACTAATAAATAAACGTATTCCGTCTATCTACGTATTACGAATAAATAGACATGTATACGTACAATTTATATTGTACGGATAGATAGGTACATATCTACTATGCGTATAATACGGATGGATAGACATATTCGTGCGTTAAATGACTCAATTAGAGTTTCAATATTGCAAATTAACTGCCAACTATACACTCTACACTACGATGCACTGCATACTGTTCTGTATTCGTATGATACTACCCTCCATCTTCTATCTGCCAATATCCTCAGCCGCACATATCAACCTGTACAGCCCTGGGCATATATATTCATACATGCATGTATACTGCATTCTTGTCATATGCTTAGTTATAGTATGTGCATACCGCATTCTGGTCATATGCTCAGCTGTAGTATGTGTATACTGCGTATCTGGTCATATGACATGCCTAGTTATAGTATGTGTATACTGCATTCTGGTCATACGATTAGCTATAGTATGTGTATTCTGCTTTCTGATCATATGCTTAGCTATAGTATGTGTATACTGCATTCTGGTCATATGCTTAGCTATAGTATGTGTATACTGCATTCTGGTCATATGCTTAGCTATAGTATGTGTATACTGTATTCTGGTCATACGCTTAGCTGTAGTATATGTATACTCCATTCTGGTCATATGCTTAGCTATAGTATACTGCATTCTGGTCATATGCTTAGCTGTAGTATGTGTATACTGCATTCTGGTCATATACCTAGCTATAGTATGTGTATACTGCATTCTGGTCATATGCTTTAGCTATAGTATGTGCATACTGCATTCTGGTCATATGCTTAGCTGTAGTATGTGTATACTGCATTCTGGTCATATGCCTAGCTATAGTATGTGTATACTGCATTCTGGTCATATGCTTAGCTATAGTATGTGTATACTGCATTCTGGTCATATGCTTAGCTGTAGTATGTGTATACTGTATTCTGGTCATATGCCTAGCTATAGTATGTGTATACTGCATTCTGGTCATATGCTTAGCTATAGTATGTGTATACTGCCTTCTTGTCATATGACATGCTTAGCACTAGTATGTGTATACTTGCATATCTGGTCTTATGCTTAGCTATAGTGTGTGTATACTGCATTCTTGTCATATGCTTAGCTATAGTGTGTGTATACTGCATTCTGGTCATGTGCTTAGCTATAGCATGTGTGTATGCGTTCGCTCACTTTCATTTGCCCTCAGGTGGACTGAGTCTAACTCAGTTGTTGCTCGAGTCAGAGATTACCGAAGCAGCCGCCCTTATTCGACAGTTGGCGGGCTCTATAAATCAGGAGATATCCATGACGGTATGTATATCTAAATACCAAAAATAATAATAATAAAGAAACCCGGCACGCAGCCTATCAGGTGATTATTTGCTATTTGTTAACTAGTACACGGCATATAGTGTTTGCACTCGTACACACATATACATAGCAGCATGTATTGTGCACGTCTGACGGATATAACAGACTTTTTGAGTCGATAGATCAGGCGATGTCTATGACGGTATGTTTTTCTGTACTATAATACTACATTTTCATCTATTCTAAGCCTCGAGATCTGGCCGCAGGTCTATACTCTCCTTGTTATTAATGTTCTATAAAGAGCACTAGCCTTATGATGTAACTGGTCTGCTTCCCTTGTTCTTCACTGTTCTATAAAGAGTGCCCCCTGTTCTATTTATAACCGTAGGATGTGATTGGTATACCTTTCTTGTTCTCAACTGTTTTATAAAGAGTGCACCCTGTTCTATTTATAACCGTAGGATGTGATTGGTCTACTTTTCTTGTTCTCAACTGTTCTATAAATAGCACATCTTGTTCTGTTTATAACCATGGGATGTGGCTGGAGGGCTCTACTACCTTAGTACTCAATCCGTACTGGTTTTATGTTGTTCTATAAATACTACATCAGGTCCATTCAAAATTTAGGATATGGTTGGTTTGTAGTGTTCTATTAATAGCACACTTTGTACTATTTATAGCTTCATGATATGGTTGACAGGCTCGTAGTCATCTGTTCTATTAATAGCACACTTTGTACTATTTGTAACTTCAGGACATGGTTGGCGGGCTCTACTACCTTGGAACTCAGCGTCGGTGGGAACGAGGCAACGATCCCGAGGCTGAGCATCGAGAGCACCAGGACTGTCCAGCTATCAGCGTATGTACTAGTGTTCTTGACCTGTTCATTTATATACTTCTGGGCTCATGGAGTACATATGTGTGTGCGTCTACTATATATATATATATACACGCACCACACACACATATATATATATATATATATATATATACGGATATAGATAATATATACATCTATATATTATCTAAATACGTATATGTATATTAATACATATAAACAAATATTTATATACGTCTATTCTCTAAATCCGAATAGGCAAGTAGATATTTGCTGTATGGCTGTGTTTATATAGCTGTCACTCTACATTGTATCTACATGAATAGGATGTCATGTCTGTAGCAATGAGAGCGCTCGTGTGAGTGTCCGAGTGTTCCGTCAACGGCTTCTGCTGTGAAATAATCTCACCACAGCTGAGACGTGTCACAATAAAAGAGGACCATTTGAGGTACACATCAGTCTACAGTAGTAAGAAACTCCATCGCACCACAGCTAGGATAGGATAAAGTAGGAGAACAATTAGAGGCAGGCAGACACTCGTTCGAAAGCAGGTCGAAACGCACGACCTTTCTACCTACACACCTTATACGCACACGGGGCCCTTCTCATCTGATGCATCGTCAGCCTATAAATAGCACTACCAAAAATAGTGCTACTATAAATTACAGTATTATAAATAACACTACTAGAGATAGCACTACTATAAATAGCACTACTATAAATAGCACTACTATAAATAGCACTACTATAAATAGCACTACTATAAATAGCACTACTGTAAATAGCACTACTATAGATAACATTACTATAAATAGCATTTCTATAAAAACACTACTATAAATAGCACTATTACAAAGATTGCTACTCTGGTACTCCCAAACGTCTGCACCGCGTGTGTCGACAATAGGCGGCCTCTGAGATCAGCGTCTGTGTCACTTACGCAGCTCAGTATCAGGTTGCTCAGACACATCTACACACCCACTCACGCACTCACGCATACCACACATCCAACACGTGCCAGCAACACGGGATGAGTGGTTCAATGTAGTTTACTTTGGATGTGTCTACACCATCACTCTTATAGGCACGTGTGTTGTTGGGTGTCTGCACACAGATACACGCGCAGATGCATGCAACTTCTTGTATGTTATATCCTTGTATATTGCGTGTTTGAATACAGCCAGAGGTGCTCTCCGATACTGCTAAAGCACGCAGCACGCATACTAAGGATGACCTAAGAGATGCGCCGAGGTTACAAGCGACACGTATACTACAATACCACTTAATCAATCATACCTGCATTCTTCTGTATATGTACATGTATACAAACAAACCTTATTTTCCCGATAATAGATGCTCCCCTATATATTTATATATATATATATATAGTGTGTGTGTGCGTGTATATATAAAATCTCTCGACGTGGTGGATAACTATATGCACATTCAGATGTTCCCTCTCTTTATCATACACAATTTGTATTTCTGTAAAGGTACATGTACACACACATACCTTACTAACCCAAAAATAGACGCCCCTTGTCTCTATCATACACTTGTCGGTGAGTATAGCCTCAGGTACTTTGCCCCTTTCCAGAAATGGCTCTAACCGCGGGGAAGATAGCTTACGAGAGCTTACGGGACACTTTGAGTTCACACGTGCATGTATGCTGGCAGACTCATTTTAGGGGCCTAAACCCTAAACCCTAAAACCCTATCACCCTTTTCATTTGTGCGCATCCCCGTAAAGGGAAAGTATACTCCCACGGCTGATGTTCCAGATCACAGGCTGATAAACCCTAAGCCCTACACCCTAAAACCTTATCCCACACTATTTCTGCGTATAGCCAGAGGCACTTCGCCACTGTCAAGAGTTGGCCCCGCACGCACTGAAGATTGCGTACAATACGACTGAGGTCGACATACAGAGACTTCTGAGCCACATAGGGTAGGATAATTGTGCTGCATGTGAGAGTGTATGTATGTATGTACGTGTGTTTGTGTGTGTGTGTATATCTGTGGGTGTGTATATGTATTTATTTGTGTGTGGGTGTGTATGTATGTATGTACGTATGTCTGTGTGTATGTATGTGTGTGTGTGTATTTAGGTATGTGTATGTATATATGGGTGTGTGTGTGTATGTGTGTATGTGTATATGTGTGTGTGGGCGAGGCTGCGTTTGTACAAAACCATACTCTCCTACGCGAGGTGGTAATCCTTGCTGCAAGATTGCTGCGGTAAACATTCACGTGCTGGTATGCCTATGCCACACCGAATGAGTAAAATATGTAAGTACATAGGCTGACAAACAGAGGAGGTTGAGCTAAAACCTTAAATACCTAAAACCTTGAAACCCTGAAACCCTAAAATTCTATTGCCATGAAACCCTAAAGCCCTAAAACCTTAAAACCCTAAAACTGTGTGTTTGTTGTATTTGATCGTGTGTGTATGTATGTGTGCGAGCGAGTGTCTGTACGCGTTTGCTAGTGTGTGTGTATAGCTATTTATGCGTGTGACCGTATATATATGTGTGTGCTGGTGGGTGCCTACGCTTTATCTGGTGTGGTGTGTGTGTGCGGCGGCTGTGGTGGTATGTAAGCACGTGGTCCGTTTTCTTCGATGTAGTATTGGGAATCAATCCTGGGTGTCCTTTCTCAGTATAATATAAACGAACTGAATATTAATATATAGGAATTCTCGCTATACACTTGAGCGGATGAATCGACATGACTTTCACTTTACACCTCTTATTGGTATATCACGCAGTAGTAGCATGTACATAATGTTAAGCTGTGGTTTGCAATCAAGAAATGCAGTCCCTACCACTAGTCACAAGTCTTAGTACGCTTGTATTGTGTTGTGTGTATTGTGTTGTGTATGTCATATTGCATGTACGAGCTGTATACGCTTTGAAGTTCATGTACTATATGGGATAAACGTCTGTTTACAACATGATTCATTTATGTACTATATAAATTATTGAGTTCCTATTTACAACATGTCTCAATTCACTTGTATGGTAGCATATATGTTATACTATATGTGATAAAACTTCTATTTACGACATGATTCATTTATGTATCTTATGTATCACGTGTATTATTAAGTTCCTATTTACAACATGTCTCATTTCACATGTATTTTAGCATATGTGTTAACGTACTGCATGTACTATTGCCTTATTCATATAATACATGTATTATGATGGATCTATTTCATACTGTAAGTACTATTGCCTCATTCGTATAATACATGTAATACGATGGATCTGTTTCATACTGTAGGTACTATTGCTTAAATCATATATTTCATATATTACGATGGATCTATTTCATACTGTAGGTACTATTGCCTCATTCATGTAATACATGTATTACGATGGATCTGTTTCATACTGTAGGTACTATTACCTCATTAATATAATACATGTATTACGATGGATCTGTTTCATACTGTAGGTACTATTGGCTAATTCGTGTAATACATGTATTATGATGGATCTATTTCATTTTGCGTGTACTATTGCTTCATGCATATAATACATGTATTACGATGGATCTGTTTCATTTTGTAGGTACTATTGCCTCATTGAATTAATACATGTAAAACGATGGATCTGTTTCATACTGTAGGTACTTATTGCCTCATTCATATAATACATTTATTACGATGGATCTATTTCATACTGTAGGTACTATTGCCTCATTCATATAATACATGTATTACAATGGATCTGTTTCATACTGTAGGTACGAGTTGCTGTTTGCCACGACCATCTCCTCCGAGTTCAAGCCTGCACATTATGTGGCTGTCAATCGAACGAAGAAGAAGGCTGTGCTAGCTGTCCGGTGAGTTTTAAGGGAATGGCTTGTCAGCTATTTATGCAAGTGTATCAATAAGTAGTAATATCATAACCTGTTGGTATAATACATATACATGCAAGTGTGCCAATAAGTAGTTATGTATCATAATTTGTTGGTATAATACATATATATGCAAGTGTACCAATAAGTAGTTATATATCATAGTCTGTTGGTATAGTACATATATAGGCAAGTGTACCAATAAGTAGTTATTTATCATAATCTGTTTGTATATTGCATGTGTCTGTGTGAATGGGACTGTTGGAATGAGGTTTATTTAAAACGGAAATCTCGTACTTAGCTACAGGCGGGTGCGTAAACGTACATATACGTTGCATATGGCTTGTCCGTTGATATCGAGTATATGCTGGCCTTTTTGAACCCTAAACCATATTGGGCACTCTGAAGACTATTCTGTTGGCTTTAATTTCGAGTCGTTCTTCCTTTACTCGTTAAATGTTTCGCGAATTATATTTCCCATTGGTACACCAATTTCTTATACCAACCATCTCGTTTTCTTAATTGTCGATCTCGAATTTCTTTTTAATGGTTTTGGCTTTGGCCGAGGAACAGACGGTCTCTTATATCTCACATGTACACCCCATTTCCGTACAAAATATTCCGTTTTCCTAACCGTTGATTCGGATTTTCCCTCATTTTTTTTTTGGGATTGTTTTTTGTCATTCTGGCTTTGGCAGAGGAACCGACGGGCTTAACGATGTGCTGACGGATTTGTGTATTGAAGGCATGACGTGGCCGCTGGTGCTTGATTTAGGTGAGACTATGTTGGTACGAGAAGACTGTATTGTATTTTTATATAGGTATCACAAATGTGGAGATATATGTACATATAACTCGATGTTTTGGGGTTATGATGCAGTCTCGTCTCGTATGTCGTTATATGAGTATGTTCAAATACGTACATTTGCATGTGTATGTGTACATGTATTTGAATGTGTATATTTATATGTATATGCATGTGTATTTGTATATTACGAATGTATATGTATATTTGTATTTATATATATGTTTGTGTATGTATATTTAGATACCTTTACATGTACATATATGGGAAAATATACATTGGCTACACGCACCGACACGTCTAAAACGCGCTCACGCATGAGTTTTCTCTGGGCTGTGATTTGATTGACCCTTTGTCATAAATATACTGTGTGAATTGATCTGATTGGACTTAGAATACAAACATACTCTGGGCTTCGATTTGATTGATCTTTAGGCATAAGCTTTCTTTGAGCTGTGGTTTGATGGGACCTTGGACAGAAGTGTACTCCAGGGTGCGGTATTTTTGTCGCTTGGGCATCTGGCGGTCAAAATGGCGTGGTAGTGGTTTTGGTCATTTCTGCTGTGGACATACTCGCATATATATCTCTACAGTGCATATGCATTTGTGTGGTATATATAATCGTATTATAGTCATGAGTTACAAACGTAAAATATTTCCGTATTAAAGCCATATGTTTCATATGTAGTATATATCCATATCAAACCAGTGTGTTGCATACGTATTATATATTCGTATAAGAGCCGTGTGTTTCACACATAATACATATCTTCATAATCAGAGAGCAAGAGCTTAAGCAATACATATACAACTAACACTTCACAGAATGTATTCTCCACCGCACTGTTAGTATCTCAGGAACCTCAAATCCCAACTGCACGTTTCGCTTGTTTGTGTATGCTCAATACCATTATCGTTTAACACGAATAATCACTGCAGATT
>LUCW03000899.1:0-15000 GCA_001586965.3 Sphaeroforma sirkka | reverse complement strand
GTATGTCGGGAATGATTTTGTATAAATTTCAGAGTCATTGTGTGTGTTGGTATACAATTTAACATAAAATTATAGATTCATCAGGTATCCTAAGATATAATTTAATATAAACTATAAATTCATTGGGTATGTTAAGATAGAATTTGATAATAAGCACAGATTCATTGGATATGTTAGTATATAATTTTATATGAAGTACAGATTCATTGGGCATGTCAGGATATTGTTTAATACAAATCACAGACTAATTGTGTATGTTGGTATATATTTTAATACGGATTACAGGTTCATTAGTTTGTGTATTATATGAACTATAGATTTATCAGGTATGCCAGGATATGATTTAATAAAGTAAGTTTCATTGGGCATGCTTGTATATAGTTTAATATGAATTATAGATTTATTAGGTATAGCAGAATATAATTCAATACAAATTGTAGATTCATTAGGTATATCAGGAGATATTTAGATACTAAATAAAGATTCATTGGGTATGTTAACATATATTTTAATATGAACTTCAGATACACTAGGCATGCCAGGATATAATTTAATATAATTGTAGATGCCGTGGGTATGCCAGGATATAGATTAATATAAATTCAGATTCATTAGAGGTATCCGGATATACTTTATTAGTTATTAGGATATAATCTAACATGAATTGCGGATTCGTTGGGTATGTCGTGATATAATTTAATATACAGATTCATACTATTACTAAGTTGGTTGCAGATATGTTTTGCTAAAGCAGTTCAATTATTTTTAGAGGGGTTTTACAATTCGAAATGTCTTAATTTTTCCTGGCGTTTACGCTTGAACTCTACCCGAATGCGTATCGTAACTTTTTCGTTCTACTTTTGTAATTAGAGTGTAACATTCTATTAGTTGTTAGTCCTGATATACTTAACACGTCCTACCTACACACCTAAAGAGAGGATTGGAAGCCATTGTGGGAACAAGACATAGCCGCACACCAGCGCCGTGTTAAAGAGGTCTGGGCTCCGAAAACGAGGGCTGGTGCCGCTATCAGGGTATGAATGATACGTGCGTGGTTGCAGATATCAATACCAGTACTATTCGAAGCAGTAGATAAACACAAACAGATTCATTTGATTATCTACTAATATTTTTGGCTATCTGGGCGCTGATTAAATGTATTCATCAATAGGTACGTACAGTTTAATAGTGGGTTTTGCGAACCTGATTAATTTGCCTCCTTGGAAGTGTGTTATTGAGTGATGTGTTGGTTTCGAATAATATAGAATGTCACATGTCAATGCAATCACACACTGCCACGAAAAAACATATCCACAGTGTGTTTTTCTTCTTGAAAGCGTGTTATCTTCATAACATTTGCCTTGTTGGAAGTGTTATCGAGTTATTTGTAAGCTGTTATAGATTCAATTCGTTCATACACAGCAGAAAAAGAATATTTGTTTCTTTTTCGCACAAAACAAAGCGTACCTTCGTTATGATTGCCATGCATTTGTACTTCTAAATACAGTTTGCATCCGAGATTTCACTTCTTATTAGAGCGCAAATCCGCTTGAACTTCCTGTTGTGTCGTAGTCACGAAGAATGGGCCAAGTACAATATGTGTCAACCACACATCCATATCCCCAGGCCACATGGGTAAAATCAGCTATCAACGACACCTCCAGAATCTCAAGATAGACTCATACACCTACCAACTTCTTACAGCTACCTACTCCTCACGCGCCTTCACAGAATTCGTACATAGCCAGCAAGGCAACACTGAATGAAATGGCCGTGAACGCTGAACCGCCCGAGAGGCCGTTAGAGCACCCTGCTCATATAGCCACGCACCCCGTACCACATGCCGTACCGGAATCAATCCCAGAGAATAACGGGACGGAAGGAAGTGCGGTACCTTCTCCACATGCACCGCCTCATGCCACGCCCTACCGTGTACCGGAATCTACTCCTGCGAATACTGGGACAGAGGAAAGCGCGACGCTTTCAGACGCGGAGGTGCATGAGACCGAGTCACTGACGGACAATATCAAAGCCACTACACTGCCTCCTCCCACCGAAGCTGTACCTGGCAAACCTATTCCCAGGTCAGCCCGCCCGTTTATGGTTCATCGATATCTTATAAATTTCTATACACAAACATATCTATATGTTTGTACATGTTAAATGTAAGTTTATATATAAATATATATAGTCTGTTCCGGCTGCTACATACCGATGTAACGGATTTGAAACATGTGTGGTTGATGTATACTGATAGATATGTGTAGCATCATGACCAATTCTTTCGAGGGTTCTGCCCCTCTACACCACACCCAGACCAATTAAAAGTTGGTCCTCTTTTCACACATGTTTGTGCTCAGGCACATCATCTAATAGCTGCTTGACGTACATTGTGTCTACATACATGATCATGTGTCGATATGCCTTTTCGCTTGAGACTCACTATATTTCATACATGTCTTCTCACTGACAGTCTCTTCTCGCCGGGAAAGCTCATACACATCTATTACCAACGTGGCATGTTCAAAGCGTCACATATCCCTGTCGATCACCCGACAATGATGGTAGGTGGTCGGCATGAAGATATTGTTATTTCACCAGTTTAGCCAAACCTGTACAAAAAGAAACGTAAATTTAAAAGAACATACTCGTATATATATATATATATATATATATATATATATATATATATATATATATATATATATATTGATATATATATATATATATTATATATATATATATTAAATAATGTATATAAACGCATGATATATGCATATATATTATATATATATATTATTATATTATATACGCATATATGCATATATATGGCAATATTATTATTACATATTATAATATATATATATGTATATGGAACTATTGTTATATTAACAATTATACACATACATACATTGTATTGCACAGCACATATATATTGATATGTATGTAACAACGCGTGTGATGTTGCATTATTGATTACTTACATTATTATTATGATATTATTGTTATTGATTATTATTATTATGTATTATATATTATAATATTATATGTATATATTATGTAATACATATAATATGCAATATCACACACATATTACATATATATATGCTATTATTATGCATATTGTTGATATACATTGCAGTGATATTATTATTACATATTAATGTTATTGTTATTAACAAAATATTGCCAATATACTATAATAATATGTACATGCAAGTAAAATAATAATATGCAATATAATATTATTGTATATTATGCGATTGATGGTGTTGTTGATTGTTGGCGTAATATACATATAATATTATATAATATGCATGTATTATATATGTATGGATGTATATATATATATATGTGCTATTAATACATATGTACATATCAGCAATAACCAATAATAATAATAATATTGGCAATAAGTTGCAATAATATGCATGCTGGCCATGCATATATAATATTATTATATAATGTATTATTATATGTGCAATATATTATAATATTATAATATTATATGCTGTATTATTATTATTGTATTATAATAATACATATATAATAATATACATATAATAATATAGCCATATAATATTATTTTACAGACAGATTATGTATTGTTGGATGGATTATGTTATGCTGGCATTATATGGCTACTGCATGTAATCATATACGTATACAATGGATATGCTTTATAATAATATTACAATAATAATATGTAATGCACGCAATATAATAATGTGAATATAATAATATGTATTAATACGTTGGATGTGCTATTGTTGTTGTTATGTGGTTATTGCGTGGTTGATCATACGTTATTTTTGTATGTATAATATATTACGTATATTATTAACCAATTATAATGTATGTAATAATATATTATTAATATATACATTCATTTGTAATACATGTGCATTATATACATATACATATGCAATTATTATTGTACATATGTGTATTGTAATAATAATATGTATGTACACATAATACTAATATGTATTATAATGTACACATTATTATGTATATTAATGATATTAATATATTGGCATATTATAATGACAATACAACATGATATTAATGACATAATTAGCATTAATATGATATTAATAATGTTGCTGGCATGCACATTATGCAGCAATGTCATTCAGGCCAATTAATACAATATGCATTGTAATGCATGTATTAATAATGTTATACATATAAATATAACCAAATGTTATGCCAATAATATTACAATATGACATTATTGTTAGCCATTATATTGGCACATTATTATATGTTTGTATTATTATTGGCATGTTACATATTGTTAATACATTATTATTATTATATATTACACAACAATTACATACATGCATAATATGTATTTGCAATGTTATATTACTATTATGGCATGACATTGGCTAATATTAATGCAATATTAATATGTGTTACATTGGCATATGTTGACATTATTAATATGATTGTACATAATAATGTGTATGTATATTAATGTATTGCCATTGGTCACATGTAATATTAATACCATGGTTATTGACATTACATTGTAATGTATGTATGTATTATTGATATTATTATGGTTGTATATAATATTGTAGCTAATAATATGATATTAATAATAAGCAATATTACATAATATATATATTAATATACATATTGGCTAATATATGTAATATATAATGCATATACATGTTACATTAATAATATGTATTATTATATATATGTATATACATACATATTATGTATGCCATACGCAATACATGATGTTAATCAACATATAATGTATTATTGTGTTGATGTACATGCACATGTATGTATAATATGTATGTATATATGTATATATATATTATATATATATATATATATATATATATATATATATATGCATATATGTGAAATTTATATATATATATATGTATATGTATATATATATATATACATATATATATAAATATATATTTTTTAATATATATATATATATATATATATATATAATTGAATAGAGAATTCTCTTTGTAGAATGTAAACGATCACCACTCGGCAAGCTACCAACTTTATATGTAAGTTCCTGTCTGTATCGCAAATTTCTATTCAGAAGCCAATGTTCAACACACGTGGTGTATACGAATTTAAAGAGATAAAGTTATCTCACCGTATGTACCTTTTTCTCGCACACACATATATATATATAGATATACACACATTTGTTTTTTTGGAACACACAGAGAGTGGAATTGTATGCGAATATGGTATCTGACCATCTCTCGGCCAGCTACTACCGTGCTCTGCACAATCTTCATTTGTACGGCAGACCCGAATCGCCACCGAATTGGGAACTGTACAAAGATGTGGAGGAATGTGGGCTATGCCACTCTGGTATAGTTTGGATCTTTGATCATCCATTCGATTGGGTTTTCACATTCGTTGGAATCATGTCAAGGGCGTGAGGGTTTCAGTAGCTGAGCATACATACACCACGCAGCTTCATTTTGTCGCCAAATCCCAAATCTCGAATCCCGCCGTATCTCCTCACCTTGAAGCACGCAGTTGAGTCATACTAGCAACCACCTTGTTCGTTAGCGATTTATGGGCTTGAAATTTGCCACAGATGAGTGCGAGTTACTTAAGTGCCATCTGCATGTCTTATTCCGATCTACTTCAGCTGAAGATCAAAGACTATAAGTATCATCCATACATGGTTGAATGTTGAGACCATGCAACACGTACGTTTGCTGGATGTTTATAGATATTATCCATGCAACGTATGTTTTCGGGATGTCTTGAAATACCATTCATATATGGTTGGATAATGAGACCATAAAACACATACTTTTTCAGGATATTCTATAAATATCATTCATACCACGTACGTTTTCAAGATGTCTATAGATATATTCCGTACATGGTTGGAGTTGGAGACCATGCAACATGTACGTTTTCAGGATGTCTGTAGATATTATCTAGGCATGGTAGAATGTTGAGACTTTGTAGCACGTACGTTTTGAAGATGTTAAGTAATGCATGTAATTCATTGCCTCGATCATCTCGCAACCGCGATATCATCACAACTTTAACGTATTACAATGCGAAGAGACGAGTTGTTTTGCTACAAGCGTGTATGAACAATGCTGACGAAGGTTCTCTAAACAAGTCTCCAATTTACCGCGCGTGCATTCCAAAACAGACTTTACCTGGAACTGTACTTCGAATAGCCAAGCACAGCAATCCCTCGCCCGGTTCAATTGCAGGTATGTTGTGTGTTGGTAGCGTTTGCCTGTGTTGCAGGGATAACAGTGTGCGCGCCTGCACATTGAATTCGCTTCCATTAGAAACGTGATACCAAAGCCTCACCTAGTACGCATAAAAACCGGACCTTCAAACCCGACTTCTGAGAATGTGCTTTCAATTAAAGTAGAGAATCGAGACGATAGAAGTTGTTTTACATTTATAATTAGCCGACGGGTCGATGCACGCCAGCATTCGCCGCACTCACTATGCACGCGTGACAGGGCATGTAGAATGAGTGGTGTGTTATTGAAACCCTGAACCCTAAGCTCTAATCTGTTCCACACCACACTGGTTGGCCCAAAAACACAGTTTAATAGATATTTCAAATGCCCACGCCGGTATCATGAATTCCAAACCCCACTTTGTGCTTCCATCGCCATACCTTATTCTTCGTCCATCAACCCGAAGCGTGTGATTAACACACTGATACTTCCTGTAAGCATTCTGCATACCTCATGGGTCTTTCGCTTAACAACATACCTTCTCACACTCTATTCGCCTCCCATCGTCCTAAATACTGTCAGCACTCTACTATTTCCTAGAACCATTTTGCTGATCGACACCGCTATTTATATATCACTCGACTTGTATCTTCCAACATCTTATAATCGTATCATAGCACACTAATACTTTCTGCATTCATCACTCGTCTTGTGTCTTCCAACATCCTATAATCGTAACATCAACACAGTGGTACTTTCTGCATTCACCATTCGCCTTGTATCTTACAACATTCTTATAACCGTCACATCAACACACTAGTACTTTCTGCATTCATCATTCGTCTTATATCTTCCAACATCTTATAATCGGCACATCAGCACACTGATACTTTCTGTATTCATTTTGTGTACCCCGCGGGATTTCTACTAAAATGCACAGACAATGCGGTAAATTGGTATGCGACGATTGCAGCCTGGACCGGGAGCCTCTGCCACAGTTCGGCATGCTTGAGCCCCAGCGACTATGCGACAAGTGTGTCTTAACATCTGGACAGCCTGTATAGCTGGAAGGAAATAGAAGATGTATATCTATACATATACATATACGTAAACGTACCTGCACACATATGAAAATGGACAGGCCGTCTATCTCCACTGGAATGAAATACTACTTTGCAGTTATTGGTGTCTGTCTGCAGACGGTTGAGTTGACTCAGCATTACTAGCCAGAAGACAGTGGTAGTATGACTGGCGCTTTTGTTGTAAACTATTCTCGGTATGGAACAATCTAGATCTCTTTGGATGTCACCGTATTGCCCAGAGTGCAGTCATTTTTAGAGACACGTCCTGTTTTTGTATTGCCCGGCTGAATGAATACTTCGAATTTACAGAGGCAAAGTTCAATCAGACAGCTTGACGTCTTGTGGAAAACCAAACACGAGTCAAATTAACATAGATAGCAGCTCAGGTAGTCAGCAGTCCGTATTGGAGGTAGGGATAAAATGTGTACTCTCAGAATGACTGCGGAAAATGCGCACATAAAAACTTGTATGTTTATTCTGCAAGTGGCATGATATATATGCCAAACGCGACATTTAGGTATTGAGAAACATGTTTTGAAAGCACAAAACTCTCGGGAAAAGCATTAGGGATATATGTATATATGTAAATATACATATACATATTCATGTACATAAATATAAATAAGTATACAAAAAGTATGTACATAATATATATATACATACATATATTGCATATACATACACATACACATATATATATATGTTATATATATATATATATATATGTATACATATGTATATATATATATATATATATATATATATATATATATATATATATATATATATATATATATATATATATATATATATATATATATATATATATATATATATATATATATATATATATATATATATATATATATATATATATATATATATTTATTATGTATGTATGTATGTATATATATATATATATATATATATATATATATATATATTTATATATATATATATATATATATATAATATATTATAACTAGCATCGAGGGTATTGGCGACTCAGCACATTTCTGGTTCGCATCGTCTCCCAATCTCTATCAATGTACACATGTTTTTATTGAATCACAATAAGTCCTGAACTTATACTGCAAAGTCGCTTATCATACGTATCTATGTCGATTCGCTGTCCCTACGTCGATAAGGAAAATATGTTTCTTTATTATTTCTTTGTTCTGAAATAGAAAACAGAATATCATGATCCTACGCACATACGATATTCATGACCTTCGT
This sequence comes from Sphaeroforma sirkka, assembly GCA_001586965.3. Taxonomy (NCBI): domain Eukaryota; class Ichthyosporea; order Ichthyophonida; genus Sphaeroforma; species Sphaeroforma sirkka. The sequence goes on along the minus strand of LUCW03000899.1, from coordinate 6,461 downwards.
TTTAAACTCAGTCTGTACGATGTGGATTGACAAGCAATTGAAGACGATACATAAATAAAATCTGTACTACTGTAGTATAAACAACTAAACATAAGTCTTCTGGAGAAAACATCATTTTCTATTTTTGAACATCATGATGCCAAAGTTCGTTCTGCCAATGTTCGTTCTGGAATGCGGCTACCTACGAAGAATTCCGCCTGTTTCATTTAAAAGAAGGGTGTGAGAAGGGTATGAGAAGGGTATGAGAAGGGTATGAGAAGGGTATGAGAAGGGTATGAGAAGGGTATGAGAAGGGTGTGAGAAGGGTATGAGAAGGGTATCCTTTTTTCTGCTTTTTTTAACCAGCCAGTTTCAACCGTCAACATCACATGCCACATGATCACCACCCACACTATGTATTTGTTGTCAATAGATTTTGTAGTGTGTGTCTCTAAAAATCAGAAAATATGAGAACGCTCTCAATGTAAATATAGTCAACCCTTAATCTTAAGCCTCGGACAAGAGGCGGTGTGCTTGTCAATAGCGGAGTAAGGTAAATATGTAACTAGTGCAATCAATGTATACAAACAAGGCAGACGGCTAGACGACAAACTCTTGTCTGGAGGTTTGCTTTGTTTGTATATGTTGATTGCCCTGGTCTCATCTTTCATTCTCAATGCACCACTATCAAGGAGCCCATCCATCAAAAGGCCCGCTTCGTCGCAATCTTTAGTGTGCTTGACAGTAACTATGTAAAAGCACATTCTTTAAGCAGGAGATTCAGATACTTGGTGCTGCTCTGAATGTGATTACACACACTTCAGTAGTTCAGATGCTTCTGAAGGAAAGGAAAATATAAAAGGTTGTGGCTTGTATTCGAGTATCTCGGGCGCTGGGGCTGAACCAATGTGTGGACGTACTTGCAGGTAATTTCTGAACTCATGAAGGCCAGCTAACGGAAAGATGCGATGGGTTTGTATGAGGAGTTATAAGGTAGGTCTTGAGCACGACAACGTCACGTACCGTGCTACGATCAAGACCTACGCTGAGCGGTTGGAATTGGGTAGGGCGATATACTTACAATCTGATGGGAGTGAAATATATCGAACACAATACAATTGCTGCATTCTCATCGTGCGACAGTAACCGCATGTGAGACGGATGAGCAGTACCATATGGCTGTCGCACCTATTGACGAGATGCTCAACATACCGTTGGACAGGATGAGGTTAGCTACACTGTGGATATCCAGGAATTGGCAGACATATGACAGGATACGCTCGAATTAATTCATGATATGAGGAGACAATTTTGAAATTAGCAGCATTTGATAAAGATTGGTCCGTTTTTAATATATCAAACAAAGAAGACTGCACGATCAGTCCATGCATTTAGCCCAAGCTGTGCTCTATGTAGACTACTCAAGGAGTTGCAAAGACAAGAGAACAATTCAACAAGTGCTCATACGGCGAAGCAGAAGCTCGTCATCGTTTTAGGCAACGGTGGCAACTGCGTAAATACTGTGTAAAGACAGCTGCTGGCTTTGGCATCTCCCATAGCCTTCTCACACGATGCCAGACAAATTGAGACGTTCGTGATAAATAAGAAAGTTTATACGGTAGTCGTTACTCAGATAGTCTTCAATTTACAAGGCATCGTGCTCTATACCACTTGCTTGTGTTAGAATCTGTCAGCTGGTGTGTAAACGGTGTTTCTACGAGCATTGCAAACTATGCTGGGTCTCCATACTTCCAACTGTTCATTGAACGGATCGCGGCAGTCATAGTGCTATTCAATATGTTCTTTCAAGAACCTTATAGAACTTCCCGGAATTGATTAAAAGAACGGAAATATATACAATGTGCACTATTTTTATTTTTAAGTTGATAATAAGCACTGTCTATTTTAAGTTTTCTGCTGGACGGAAGAGGGACATGAAGATGTCTCATAAATACTTCATCTCAGTTGCATAGACAGTGCAGTTATCATGCTGTAGCATGAAGTTGATCTTCGGAGGCATGGAATGGAGACACGACCAATTGTATTGGTGAAGTCATCTCCTGTTCAGACTACTGACGACGTGGACCACCTGCGGCATCGTGCAGGCATTTATCTCACTGTAAGTCCTGGAATTATATTGTACATACCAAGTTTCCCTTATTTATAGCACGTGTCCGCGGCGATTCGCTTCAATTCGGGCCAGCTAATCTTTGTAGTGAATCATGTGACAACTTATTTCTGAGCACACAGCAAAGTTCATGACCTTCTTTCTACTCTCCCTCTACATTGATATTTAATGTGGTAGGTTACAAGAACATCCAGTATATGTTGTTAAGTGTGCTTGTAGCCTACCACACTTTCTATCAATACAGACAAAGAGTACAAAGAAGGCCGTGAACATTGTTGTGTGCGCAGAAATATGATATCTCCAATTCATGGCTCAGAAATGATAAAACGTCGGTATTGAAGCAAATCGCCGCAGATACGTGCGATATAAAATGCGTAGAATCAGTTCTCGATCTCATTGTGAGCGCTTGCATTCACTGGCTATTTCGTCCGTAACATATTATGATATGGTTCTCAGGAGCAGAGCTTCGAAATCTCGATTTCACTGAACACTCCATTTATACGCTAGGGCGAATATATACTTGTTTTCAGAATAGAACCAATGTGTCCCACCTGGCATCCAGGTGCGTATTCCAGTATCACAAGCTGAGCACCATCATACACAATTGTACTACTGATATGATTGTGCTAATCTTGAGTTCATGACCATATAGAAAATGATATCCCTCATCTCCTGGTTAATTTACTAGTACGTTACATTCGGATCTACTTGAGGTTTATCCTCAACAGCTTGACCAATGCCAGGGCTCCGGGTGATACTGAACTGTTGGTTTGTATTGAGATACGAGTGATGCAAGGCCCTCACAGAAACAATAAGGTCACATGCAATAAAATGATAGTACATGTTTATACTCACTTTTATGCATATATATAGCATATGCGTCGATCAAGTGTACACGTTCAGAACGTAGGCTTTCAATTTAGAAGGCTACGACTAAAGATATGTCATATGTAACAAGACACCTTTATGAATTCACAATGCTTCATCTAAACATATCGCTCCCATCCCGTAAGCTGACCAGCCTGGCCCTTAAAGGCAAGACTGCGACTGTGTGCGCAAGGACACTGTACATAGACACACAGCGGCCACAATCAACACGCGAGCAGGGGTTGGAAGGAAACTATTATAGACTCACTCGTGCGTACCCGCCGAACGCTGAGTCCACACTATCTTGTTATCTGCCACTCAGAACATGTTACTGTGTACCTCAACATATCACGTAAGGACATAGTGCGCTGCGATGTAAGAAATCACAAAAGAGCGAAGTATAGCGAGGATGCACTTACACGGACCAAACATTCACGCACCGTCAAAACCAACACAACAACTTTTGATAAAAAAACCTCTGTTCATATCGGACGCAAACCACTTAGAAATGAATGGGGACGTCTGGGAATAGAAAAACGTATATTATATACATATATATATATATATATATATATATATATATATATATATATATATATATATATATATATATATATATATATATATATATATATATATATATATATATATATATATATATATATATATATATATATATATATATATATATATATATATATACATATATATATATATATGTATATTTGGGGCTGAGCCGGAGCGAATAAATAGAAGGTTCGCATCAGTGTACGTCTATTTTGTTTAAATAGTGTGCCTGTAATACTCAAACCCTAAAACCCATTACGATAGCACTGGGAGCCGCACATATATGCTTATCCCTGATCGATCGTGGATGGTTTTTACCTCTTTGAAAGTGTGTAAAAATAGAATAGAAAAATCCACCATCTTTATTTCTGCAAGATCAATTAAAATTTGTTGTACAATAACCGTATATCCGTCTCGAAGATCTTACTTCTTCGCCTTCATAGCCTTCTTGATCGCCTTGATGCGTGCCACACACTGCTTCGCATCCTTCCCCTCGACCATTTCAGCTATACGGTCCCACTTGCCCTCCTCTTTGCTTAGTTCCTTGCATGTGCTGATACCTGCTTCCAGCGCTTTCTGCTGCTCAGGAGTCCATTCATCCGTTTCGTCGTCGTCGTCATAACGCTCTGATTGTATTGAGAATAGAGTTTAAAATGGTCCGATGTAGATTGACAGACAAGCTTACGTTCTGAACGTGTACACCTGATCGATGCATAATGCCATATATATGCATAATAGTGAGTATTAACATGTACTATCATTTTATTGTATGCGGCCTTATTGATTCTGTAAGGGCCTTGCTTCACTCGTATCTCAATACAAACCAACAGTTCAGTATCACCCGGAGCCCTGGCATTGGTCAAGCTGTTGAGGATAAACCTCATAAGTAGATACGAATGTAACGTACTAGTAAATTAACCAGAAGATGAGGGATATCATTTTCTATATAGTCATGAACTTAAGATTAGCCCAATCATATCAGTAGTACAATGGTGTATGATGGTGTTCAGCTTGTTATACTAAGATACGCACATGGATGCCAGGTGGGACACATTGGTTCTATTCTGAAAACAAGTATATAATCGCCCCAGCGTATAAATGGAAAGTGTTCAGTGAGATCGAGATTTCCAAGCTCTGCTCCTGAGAACCATATCATAATATGTTAAGAACAAATTCGCCGAATAAATAGAAGCGCTCGATGGGATCGAGAGCCAACTCTATGCATGCACATACTCCAGAATCATTGATATATCCACGCCCACACTCATATACATAGGCGACTAAGACAACCCACTCTTACACAGCCAATAACAAACAGAGTGGCTGAGGGCAGTCTCTCAAAGAGTTAAAAGACCATTTCCGTTATCACCTCGACTGCTTGCACAACCTATGTGCAGATATACAATCCGAAGACTCTGCTGAACATACACTGCTTAATTGTATATAGGTGGACTTCGCAATCAGAATACAGGTATACATGCAACAATACTAAGCAGACTCTGCATAAGTACATATAGATGGGTTGGATCATAAACACTGACCCAACACATACAGCATGAAGAAAAATGCCTCAATGTGTATGAGCAACGTCGTCCCTGGGACACAATCTTTTGCGAACACTCGACCAATAACTCGTTCAGACAAAAAAGTGTACCAGCATACAGGTAGGCAAGCTATCAAACATATAAGTACATGTGTGGGCAAGCCAGGCAGTAGAATACGCACAGCTTATGGTATATACCGCCCATTCAGTGGTTGTCTCCAATGAGTTTGTAGCCGTTATTCTCAACGATTCTCGCACACATCCACAATCCACACTCTCGAATACACAAATGTACAAACAAGAACTTAAAGACGATGTGTATGAATATATCATTGAGCGAATCAACAAACTTGAAAGTACAGGTATGGGCAACGGACACGGACACGGATACACACAACTTACGGGAAATACCGCCCATTGAGTGGAGTTCCTCTATGGGTTTGTGGCCCTTCTTCTCGAAAGCCTCGAAGGCATCCACATTCTTCTTCCCGCCCACTTTCTCTGCCTTGGTTTTGTTCATCACATCGTCACCGGTAACGTTGCCGTCGCGTGCATTGATGTAATCGGCGATTGTCTGCCAACGCTGTACGGATAATTGGACAAAAGAATGCATATATATAATAAAATGATATATATGTATAAAGTAGTTAGTGAATGTACACTTCCAGCTTCACATATATGTATATTTCTATATATAAATATATATATATATATATATATATATATATATATATATATATATATATATATATATATATATATATATATATATATATATATTATTATTATTGATGATGTTGTGTTGTTGTGTGTGTGTGTGTGTGTGTGTGTGTGTGTGTGTGTGTGTGTGTGTGTGTGTGTGTGTGTGTGTATGTGTGTGTACAAAACGTAGAGTAAGTGAAGAGAGGGTTATCTGTGTTGTGTGTGTGTGTGTGTGTGTGTAACGTAGAGTAGTGAAGAGAGGGATATCTGTGTGTGTGTGTGTATTGTTCATTATATATATATATATATATATATATATATATATATATATATATATATATATATATATATATATATATATATATATATATATATATATATATATATATATTCGTGTGTGCGTGTAAATATATATAATATAAAAATAAATATATATACATATATATATATATATATATATGCGAGTATGTATATATATTATATATATATATACATACATATATATAAATTCGTAAAATATACATAGGGCAAATATTTTTTCATATTTGTATCTGGACACATGTATACACGAAGCATCGTACCTGTCGCGTGCCAGGTGGAAAAACCTTCACAGCCTTGACCAGTAGCTCATCCTCCTTCTCGGTCCATTCATGCGCTATTGACTTGCTCTTCACG